>VWYI01023767.1:132163-146282 GCA_013399455.1 Anthoscopus minutus | reverse complement strand
CTGCAACAGCGCTGGAAGCCCCCGGCACCGCCGGGGTGCGGCTCGGGGGACGCGGCTCCCTCTGTCCCTGTGCCCACCATCCCTGTGGTGCCCGCGGGCGGGTGGCTCCCGTTCTCCATCCGCGCAAAGCTGCCGGGGGATGATGTGCCTTTGCTCCTGCATTTCAGATCCTCTTTTCCCCTCGCAGAATGTGGAGACCTGTTTAAAGTTGTTGGAGGCGCTTCACCGCTTTCCAGCCTTTCTTAAAAGAAAAACAACAAACTTTGTGCCGAGTTTTAGATCTTTTTGAAGAACTTAATGGCAATCTTTTTTTTTTTTTTTAAATGATGCTTTCTGTTAGTTATGGTAGCAAAACCGAGCATGCACGGACTTTCAGTCTTACCTAACTTGTTTTAAGAACGGCTGTGCTTAGCATAAATCGCGGTGATTACTGAGGTTCAGCAAGTCAGCAGAAGGGAGCAGAAAAAGCCAGAGAAGCTGAGCACACGGCATTAGTCTGAATTATTTGCCTATGTGTTCGGGAGACTTGAGGGTTTCCATATGCTTTTTTTTCTGCTGTGCTTTCTGTTTGAACACATTCCCACTCACACGCTGGTAGCGGGCTCTACAGCATCACTTGAGAGATTTCCGAATCCCTGCTCCCGGGTCTCTCCTCCTTGGCTGGAGTTCTGCCATGTTGATGTTGAAAATGCTGCTGTTCTGTGAAGTTTGGACACTTCTCCTTCAAATGGAGACTCTCCAGAGCCGTCATCTGCCAGCCCAGATGGACTGGCTTGCTGTTTCCTGCGTGTGGAGCCCGCAGAGCCGGGGTGTGCTACAGAAGGATGGAGGGACAGGGGCTGACCCCGGGACACGAGCACCCTGGCCCAGGATGTGTAGGCACCGAGCGAGCGCCCTGGTGCTTTTAATAGGGAGTGAACAGCGCGGTCATCGCTGAGAATCTGGGTCATGAGTATTTTACTTTTCTGGTGACTAGTGCCGGAAGGAGAAGTGATGATTTCAGGGTGAATATTTCAGACTGTTAAGTCGGGAAAAGCTAATTGCCAGATGTAGCTACTGGCTGATTTAACCACTGTTTCCAATTGCTTTTTAAACTCTGGATTCGAGTAGGACTGATTTTCTAATGAAAATTGCTATTACTGTAACCAAGCACACACTTGCTATCCATGTTTCACTACAAAACACAGGAGTTAGTTTATGCTTGGAATTGAAGGCAGTGGAAGGGATGAGATACCTGATTTTCCTGGATGTCTTTTTAGCTATACTGTGTTTGTGGTGGTGGTCACTGGTCAGTGCTGTACAGTGAAATTCTGCTTTTTTAAATTATCTATCCAATAATTTCTTCTTTCTATGGTTTGTGCTTTCTATGGTTTGTATGAAAAAAATTGAACTTACTCTGAGTGTTAGCCATTTTGGTGGCTGGCAGCTCGAAGGGGAGCTGTCCTTCTTTTTCCTCATAGCTATCAGTATCTTGTTTAATTTGCTCTAAAGCTTTAATGCAATTTTTTTTTTCATTCTAGATAATTTGGAGAAATTTAGTGTACTAATTCTATTATTGTGGACACTTGAGATACCTCACTGTTAATCTCTGCTCTGTTTGGAATCAATTATTTCCTCCTACATTTGTCTCTATATCTAATTACCCTCAAAATATCACCTTTCCCCCCTGTCTCTCTAGGAAACCCTCTTGAATGAGGTGCTCTAGCTTAGTTTTCACTTTGTGAATTACTTCTGTGCTAAAATGTATTTGACAAAAGACAAACTCCCCAGTGATAAATCAGTGTCTAATATGGGTTTTAGAAACAGATTTTCTGGGAACTTTTGGTGGAAGTTTTACCTTTAACTTTCATAGCACGGAGTTTCAGCAATATGTGGTCTCACAGACTGGCAGGAGTAGGATCCTGAAGTACTTGCTCTCCACAGACCACATCTGGTGCAGAAGTTTAGCTCACTGTTTGGTGAAGCATCTGGTCCAAACAGCTATAGCAGAGTTGTCAGACAGTGGGACAACAGGTACTTGATACTCAAATGCTCCAAGTGGGGAATTAAGACTGTGGATAAAAAATAAACCTCCAAGACTGCTGGAAACTGAAATAATGAAAACTGAATCTCTCAAAGAAGTGCAAGGGCACAGATATTTGGGATAAATTGAGTATCTAGAAAATAAAAATTGAAGCAGGAAGTGTGACTTTATATTTCTGTAGGAGAATAATAGGGAGATTTTTAAATAGCTGTGATAGAGTTAGATCAGATATCTATCTTAGTGGAGAAGAGACAACCAGCGGCTGTCAGACACTTCAGATGATGTGGAGATACAACTGAGTCTCCTGTCAAACTTCTGCTTGTAGCCTGTGAATTGGTGAGTTTAGGCAGCCAGTATAGCAGTGACTCTTCTGAAATTTGTAAGGGGTTGGTTTCTTCGATGGTAGGAATATGATTTTTTAAAATTCTTTTTATTTACTTAACAGAGGTTAAGCATTCTTGAGAAACTGTGCTTCTAGCCATCTGACAGGAAATGACCTTGTTTTCTTGTGAATATATGATCAGGTCAGAGTGTGTCTGAGAATGACCAACCATTGGCTTTATTTTCCTCACTGGGGTCAGGAACAGCCTGAGTGTTAACTTGCATTTTAGGAGATAAAGAGAGCCTCAGAGGCTGCGCTGCACACTAAATTCTTGAACCTTGTCTTTATTTAGAGAAACAATTACAAGGAGATAAGACTTCTGAATAACTTCAGATTTTTAAAAGATTGCTTGATAAACTACTTTAAGATTATAATATTTTCTTTGTTTTCAGCATTAACCAAGCTGAAAGAACAGTTTACAGTGAAGTCAATAGAGCCTCACCCATAGAATTACTTACACTCAGCAACTCTGCCTTACCTTATGAGAGTCCTCATTTGGTTTTTGCCTTGCTCTGAGTTAAATGAGCAAGAACGCTTTCAAAGCAGTGAGAGAAAGGAGACAGGTTAGGCTGGTACTTCTGTGACGTGTGATTTGTAGTCATTCAAATCACATAAAAATTTCACAACCAGAAAGCAGAATCTCTGTCTATGAGGTGAATGGAGAGCTCATCAGAACACGTGCCAGAGAAGTGTAACAAATCCTGTCAGCCTGGTTTGAGGGGCTTTTGGATAATTTTGTGAGAAGTGAGTGGCAATCATTGGTTCTTATTTATCTACAAAATGAAATGTTCAAAGCACTGTGGTTGACTAGAGAAACAAGATTGGCTTGGAGACATGCTAATGTGCTGTCCTCTTATGTTTTTTTTAGTGATTCTGCTCTCAAATATATAGATCAGTTCTGCTATTAAAAGTATTCCCAGCATTTCTTCCCCTGCTGTTAGAAATACAGGTAAAATGTTCATAAATTTCCCAAATGATTGTTGATTTTGAAGCTTAAAAATTATATTTCAAAACCTATTTGCTTTTTCATTTCTGCTTGTATTTTTGTAAATAGCTGCCTTTGTTCCTTATTTCTCAAGTGGTTTTAGCATTTGTTCACTATGGATTTAGCCATGTATGCTTTGGGATTCTAGGTGGAAATTGTGTATATTTGCTGGAATCGATAACTGTAACTCCCTTTGTGGAGCACAGCTGCAGAGGGAGAGCTGTAATTTTGTGGTGTCACTCCCAGGTGGGAGGTCTGGCAAGGCCTACTTCTGTTTTGATTTTCCCCTGCTCTTGCAGGTCACCTCACTTCCTCAGTATCCCACTGTTGTAAGAACCTGCTGGCACTGTCACATTGAAGTGCCAGCTTCCAAGGGAGATGATGAACTGGCATCTTCTGGGTTGGCTGGTGGCTCTGATGCCAAGCCTGTATCAAAGTGGGTCCTGACCTTCCTTGCTTCTGTTTCTGATGATGCATGGAGATACCTCAGCACTGTGGGACCTTCAGAAAGCCCATGCTGCTCACTTTCTGACTTGTTGCTGGTCTTTTGAGGTGTGATTTTCTTAAATGGTTGCTGTGAAATTCAGAATTTATTTCTGCAATTTTATGTGTTCCTTTTTATTACTAAAAATCAGATTAGAAGTGTTATCACATTTATTTGATATGCTGGAGGGAATTGGCTGAAAAACCTGGTGCCTGAATTTCTTTATCCTCATTTGACTCTTTGTTTAAAGAGTATATAATGCTCCTAACAGAATTTAGAAATTCTGCACTTCACATAATTTGCTCATTGGAATAGACAAGAAGTTCATATTTAGAATGATCAGCCAGTTACATCCATCTCAGGATGCATTCTATATTATTAAAATATTAAGGTCATCTTTTACCAAACTGATTTTACAGCTGGTAATGCCCCAGGCACACTTCTTAAAAGGCAGGTGAGCCCATCATGTCCACACATGTATTTAAACTTGGAAAATTGGTGTTGGAGCAGATGTGTCATAAATTAAGAGAAGTAAATCTTGATGTGAGGGGGTAGTAAGTGGAGACAGTTGGGGAAACAGGTTTGTGTAATTTAAACAGGATGTTCTAGTAGGGAATGTGAGCCCAATTCCTGAGCTAGGTGACGAAGTCTGGGTTTCCTTCTCCAGCCCTGTGGCTCCTCAGTGAGTGACTATCAAGGCCACTGTCCCTCTCTTGATTCTCAGAGCCTCTCCATGTTGGACAGACAAGGGAGTCAAATGTGGTGTGGTATTGGTTCTGGCATCCAGTGTACTTATGCTCATAGTGAGATGTTCACTTAGAGTTCAAATTAAGCTAAAATGAAGAAGCACCAATTTTTGGGTAGTGTCTCTCAATTTGTGCTGTGCATGGAACAAATTTCTTTGGAAGTGACTGGCTGTTACAAATGTCTATCCTTCACTTAAGTGCAAAGAGTATTTTTCAACTTCACCTTTTCTAATGGAATTATGTAACAGATTGTTAATTAACTGGAGTGCAACATTAACATCCTGCTGTGCCACACACATTCTCTCCCCAGAGAGAAGATGAAAAACAAGCTGTATGTGGCTGACCTAATCACATTGCTTAATGCAGAAGCAGAAAGCACCAGCTGCTGCTGTTATGTTATCCTGGGAAGTTTCCTGTGCTGTACTCATCGTACTGTGAAAATTAAGGCACAAGTGCAGTGACCCCTGTTTACTTACAGCCCTTGCCTTGATGTGCCCTCTGATCACCTGCCAGTGCTGATGAATTCTTGTAGGGGATCACTGCCTGCTGGCAGTGCTGCCAGACAACTTTCTTCTTAGAGTGCTTTCAAAGCTTGTACCTTTTCAGATTTTCTCTTCTGTTTGTTCTGTGCTGAAATGGGAGGGGAGGGCAGGCTGAAGTTGGGTAGGAGAAATGCTGTTCCTTTGTGTGTGTTAAGCTGCCAGTCTTGTATTTGACAGCCTGCTTTGGAGCTCTTTGCTGTGGGTAAGCAATTTTTTTTTGCTTTCAGTTGTGAATTCCAGAGTTTTCAAGGAGGCTGAAAGTCTCTAAAATATTGGTTAATGTTTAGCTATTTCCAAATTAGTTTCTCAAAGAGCCTGTTTTGCACTGAGAAAGTTGGTTCCTTTCATTGAATGGAGATGTATTAGAAAACAAGAGATCTGCTGGGCAGAACTGCAGGATGCTGTATAAAGGAGCTGGTTTCTGATGCTGTCTCTGACTTCCTTTGTGGTAATAGTCATATGTTATTCAAACTGGTTTTCCCTGGTGACCACTGTGTTCCTCTCTTTCTTGGAGGACTGTTTTTGGAACAGTTGGGTCTGATTTTGCAAAACATTTGCAGGGTCACAGTTACAGCTGAAATCAGCAGAAGCCATGATTTGAATGTATGAATAAAGTAAAAATTAGACTACATCTGTTTCAAAACTAGAGAGGCAAAAAATTCATTGTGCCTCAGTTCCCTGTATCCAAATAGAATGATAATGTCTTGTCCTCTTACTGTTCAGTACACAACTCCTTCATAAATGTCCATAGCAAGCACAAGAAAACCACAAGGGAACTCATTATTACAGCATGAGGGCCAAATGAATAATCCCTCATACTCATTGCACGAGGAAAAGGAGCACTTTTGAATAATTCCTTGTTTGGGAATCACTGGTCCCTTAAATCACCCTTAAAGAAAGTAGCCCTGCTCTCTTTATATATGGTCATAGTCTTACTTAATTTCTCTGTGTTCAAGATTTATAGACTAATTTGAGTTGAGATGGGCCACTGGGAAATATCTAATCCTCCTGCTCATTCTCCTGGTCAAAGCTTCAAAGTTAGAAGATGTCATTCAGGGCTGCTGGGTTGCACCACTTTTATTTGTTTACCAGCTAGACTTTAAATTACTGTCCATTGCTTCTTGAGTCTTTTGCTTCTACTATGAATATTTAGATAATATCACTTGACAATAGCCTATTTAAGTGTGTTATTGTTGACTTGAAAGGTGATAATAATTATTATTCTCACTATGTAACCTGAAATGTTGCAAATAATATTTCAAAAATAATTACAAAGCTCATCTAAGGTAGCTAATCAGTGTATTTAATTCCATTTCGGTGTTTTACTGCTGCAGAGTCCAGAGTGGCAATGTGTAATTGTTAATATAATATTTTAAAAATACATAATCACAAATACTCGAATCTCAAAACTGCAAGGGCATAGCTGCATATTTCTGGTAGGATAAGAGCTACTAGACTAGAAGGAGAGAAGAATACCTTGGGATGGAACATGTGGTAAGCTGAACCATGTTGGACTGTGCCAAAGAATAAGTGAACAATACATAGGTTTGGTCTGCCAGTCTCTATGGATAATGCTTATCAGGATCCACTGTCTTCCCAGGTATCATAGGCAGCAGATTGTCCAAAACTGCAAAGAAGCTTATCCATCAGGGTTTGCTTTGTATATGTTATATCAGTTCTGTCCAATGGCAGAGCAGCTTTAATTTGACTGCTTGAGCTTTCTGAAACCAGATTTTGAGAGAGTTTTGGGTTTTGTTACGTGCAATGTGTGAAACTGTGCATTATGGTGTGCTGATGTAGACTGATAATATAAGTGGTTGCAAAGCTGCAGGCAACCTCTCCAGAGACATTAAGGGGAGAGTTCAGACCTTTTGGGGTCCTTGTTTTTTGTATGCTCCAGCTCTAAAATGATGTTGGCTCAATCTACAGTTTGTTTTCCACTGATCCCGTTGCGGCAAAATCTGCTGAGTTGACTACTGACTCTTGGGTGCAGCTTCAGTTCTGTTCTGCTGATGCAAATCCACAAATAAATTGTCCATGAGGGGAGTTCTTGCTGACTTGAGGTGTTCACCTGTGTGTGAGACAAATTGCTGAGCTGAATGTCACTGCAATTTTTTCTAGGCAGATGTATTGTGAGAGTTAGAGAGCTCTGTAAATTATAAAGTAGTTAAATAATCAGTTTTGTAGTCATTATGTGAGAACAGTGTTTTGCTACTTATTAATTAAATATTGTCTCTTCTACTTGCTACCCTGCAAAATGTTACAGTAGTTTCATTTGTGTGTAATTGACCTATGCCATTAATGATGAAAAGAGGAGAATGGAATACAAATTTAGTTAAGATGTTTTTTTAAAAAAAACTGTTTGCTTGATTTATCATTCTCCTTGAGAACTAGTAGTGGTAGAACTTGAGGTGCCAGCACAACTGTTGTGATGTGAGCAAGGGTTGGGGACGGTGGGGGGGTGGAAGAGCCCCCCACCCCAGGGGTAGGGAGGTTGGGCTGCATTATGCTGGAATCATGGACAGCTGATTGCTCATTTTGGCTCTGCCACACTTTTTCTTTGTGGCAACGCTGTCCTGCTCTTCCAGTGCTTGTCCCTGCTCCCAAGGATTTACAGGACTGCATGTGAAGAGAAGTTTTTGTATCTAATGAGGGGGTGTGTGTTTCTGGCATACTTGGCACCAAGTGGTGTTCTGAAGTATCCTTGGGGGTCTACTGTTGATGTTCTTGTCATGACATTGGACCTCTTTTCCTTGCGCTTGTTTTTGGTTTCTAAATTTATAACTGAGTAGTCAAACACATGAGCTGAAGAGCAGGAGCTTTGCTGCCTTTTCATAGCTGTCTATAGAGCCCTGCTGGTGAGTTGCAGAGCAAGGATAGTTTTTTCCCTTTCTTCCAAAAGCTGTTTGGAAAAGCAGAGGTAATTGATTGATGCTTCTGCCTTACCTTGTTTGGTTTACTGGGGCATCTGCTCCTGCACCACAGAGCTGTGGAATTGCAGTGTGCTTAACTTGGTGGTGGTTTCTTGCAGTTGCAGAAGATATACCCAAAATGTTCAGTGCTGACATAGCTGTTTGGAATTTTTTTCCTCTTTCTCTTCTCCACTGCCTACTCCTCCGTGTGAGGAAAGGGGAATCAGTGCACTGTACACAAACACTTTGCAGTGCCCAGTGAGGAAAAAGCAAGCCATTGTCAACAGTGAGCCTGTGGGCAAATAGAGATGAACAAGTTCAGTTCAAATGGTGACTGCTTTTTCCAGACTGTATAGTTGAAATCGCTCATTGGTTTGCACTGTTACAATCCTCATTTCTTGATTTCCTTTTTTTAATGTTTTGCTAGCTTTTAATAGGAAGACAGTCTCTTTCACCAGGGTTTTGCATCTTGCTGTGAGCTCAGTAGAAAGGAGCACCTTCCCTTGGCACCATCCAAAGGCACTGTCATGACAGTGGTTGTGGCATCTCTGGAGGCTGGATCCCACTTCAGGAGCCCTCCCTGACATCTTTGTGGGCTCCAGACTCCTGGTCATCCTTCCTGCTGGCAGCAAATCCACACATACTCAGCTGCCGCTTGAAGTCAGGCCTTACGCAAATCAGTGGGGAAGCCTTTGGCCGCTGTGTTTGCTCTTCAGACAGCTGTTGGGTCTTCAGAGACTTGGCTGCTCAAAGCATCCCACGTGATACTGTCTGGGTCCCAGCAAAATTAAAATCATTTGAAGGGCAGTCTTGGAACTGTTCTGTAACTGCTTTCCCGACGGGTATGATTTTTCTGCCACTGCTAGGTTTCTTTTCTGTGGGGCTTTCATGGAAACCTACATAGGAGGGATATGAAAAAAGGTTGGTGAAGCCTTTTGCTTTGCTGCTACTTTTCAGAGAAAATGTTGGCCCAGCACTTGTCAGGTGTGAGCCTGGGTGTCTTGGCAGAAACTCCTGAAAGACGTCATTATGGGACTACTGTTCCTCAGTATCTGCGTCCAAGCTCAGATGCTGCGCATAAACAGGATACAGGGGAATTTGTCCTGATTGTCACTGCCTTCTTTCTTCCCTGGGGCAGGAGACCACCCTGCAAGGCACTGACAGCTGCTGCAACTTAGGAAAGGATGAGTAAAACTGGAGAAGGATAAATAAGCTAACACTGATCCTTTGTGAATATTTTATTCCTTTTTTTTTTTTTAGTAGCACATAGATATGTAGAAATCTGGCTTGTGGTAAACATCTTTGATGTAAGGGAGAGATAATTTTGTGGGAAAAATACAAACTAATGTGTAATTGTTCACAGACGTCTGTCATTTGCTGCCATGGGCAGTTTCAATCCTTCTCACAGTATTTATAAACTAAAACATTGTGACAAATGGACAGTCAAGTTCAATGGTGTTCAGCCTTTGGGAAAAACCCCAGGTTTTGGGAGGTGGTAGATGCAGGGCTAGAGTTTAGATGTTGCATCATGTGTCCTGCATATTTTTTTCTGGATTATGATTTGTATAATATCTCCACTTAAAGCAGTCCAGCAAAAGTTACAATCAAATTTTTTTTCATGTCCTTAAGAATGATCTGTCTGTTGCAACATTTCCTTTCTTTGACAGGACATGTGAATTTCGACAGAAATAGGGCCTTTAGGGATTGTTGACTCATTGTTGCTGAGCCGTTGCTATTCCTCTGACAATCTGAGACTGTGGAGAGCATTTTAAATAGCACCAACAGCATCTTGGCTATGGAAAGACACATGTACCCATAGGTACATGTACGTGCACATAGGCAGCAGTGTGAATGCAAAGGGGTTCTGAAAAGCAGGAAAGATCCCAAGGGAGCCAGCCCTCACTGTCAGTATTAAGTTATTCAAAGTTTTGTGTCAAGTTCACTTCTGAAATCAGTTTTCTAGAAGTCAAAAACTTCTATGTCAGAAATTTTGGAGGCTTTTGAAGTACACTAGTGACTTTGAGACAGGTTTTGCCAGCACTGTTTCCAATGAAACAACGGTAGGGGCTTACTCATATTTTATGAACTGTGATTATCTGTGAGCAGAGCCAGTGCTTGAACCTCAACCTCTTGCTCTCAAAGTCTACAATTTTACAAGCTTGCTACAGTGCTCTGTAGAACTTGGCTGTCAATTCCATACTAGTGAAATGTTACTGGGTTTTCTTTGGGTTAGGTGTGGTTTTGTATTTTATTTTTTTTTAATGTTAACTGCCTTACATCACTGCTTTAGCAACAGCAAATATCTTGGTTTAACTTTTGCTGTGGAGGCATTAATCTTAAAATTCTTGAAGAAATGCTTTAGTTACAATCCCCGGCCTTGTTCATAAATAATACTGATAATATTTTTCTGTATTCATACATGCAGAAGAAGATTAGGAGGTTAACTGTAGTTCTGTCGTAGGTTTATGTACAGTTGTAGAATTTAATTTTTTGTGAATTGCAATTTGCAGAGTGGGTTTAGATTTCTTCAGTGTATATAATTCCCACTTATTTAAAAATAAGCCTTAGTTCGAATGTTGAAATATTAGTACACAGTCACTTTGTCAAACTTCCATGGGACTCTGTTCTCAAAGCCTTTCAGTTATAAATTAGAGTTATAAATTATTGAAGAGGAGGCATTTGGAGACATTTGGGTCTAGACAAAGTGAAAATCCAAGTGGAAAGGACCATGCAGATGACGGCAAAATGTGATGGTCATTGGATGTGAAACTACATCACCAGAAGAGCTGCACTTCCTTCTAGAGTGCCTTTTTCTGCATGACAAAATCAGCTATTTTATCTCTCACACCCAAAAAACCCCAGAGGTCAAATGATATTAATCAAAAGGCTATTTAATTTACCCTTCTCAGATGAATGGACTTCCATAGGTCATACACACAGTCCTGCTGCTTTCACTGCAGTCTGAACTTACCTTTGTGATTTTTCTTGGGTTCTGCTAAAGGTACCTGTGGTTTAGACATATTAGTTCAAGGGGGTGCAGTGGCTGCAGCCCGAATGTGCAGGGCTATGTACAGTGTCTCACTGAAAACAAGGGTGTAGTTTGCATTCACCAGAGCTGAAAAAACAATTAGCTGTGACTAGGAACAATTTTCAGATGATTAAAACCCAAGCTCATGCATTTTTATGACTACGCAATCTCATAATTTTCAGCTAAATTAAGACAGTGAGCAAGTCTAAACTGTACTTCCCTTGTATGCCAATAATAACAAATGAGAGGCGTCTGCAGAGGATGAGTTTGATTATGTCTCCTTTAGCTTCTCTGTACATTTGAAATATACGACACCCTCTGCTCTCTTTGGTTTTATTTTTATCTCTAGTACCACTTAATGAGCTATTAGAAATTAAATTCCTAGATAGTCCTGCTGGCTGCTCTCCATTGCAGGATATTACTGCAATACTGATGGCTGCTGTAATAGCCAAGACGCATATTTTTGCTTTTAAAAGTAACATTAAAAATCAGCAGCTTGTTTTTTTCTTCAAAAAATGTATATTCTTGTATCTCTTGGCTTGTGTTGTATCACTGAATGGCAGTAATTTACTCTGTTTTTTTTCATCAGTGTCACCCTAAATGGCTTCCTTTAAGATGAAACAGTGTAACATGTTTTATTTATCAAACTGTCAGACTTCTAATTAATCTGGTGATACTGTCTGTAAATGAGGTATAGACAGAAGCTTCAGTTGTTATTTGGAATTTACCCCAGTATTTAGCCCAACTCTACTTGCAACCAAAACCCACTAATGGAGATGATCCCTTGGCTCTCATAGTGCTGTTTTCCCCACTTTTCCCCTTTTGCTGACACGGGGCTGCTTTATCCATTTGACAACCAAGACAGGTTGCTGCTTCTCCAATGGACTCTGAGTAATTTCATTTAATCATCAACATACTACAACCTACAGAAATTTTCATTTAAAATTTAAATAAGATTAAAGACAAATTTCTTTTGAAGAAGCAAATAGTGTCTGATATTTGGGTCATTGTTTCAATTCTTCTTTGTAATAATAGGAACTTTTTTCTCATGTTGGATCTGAATTGTCTATCAAGAGTGTGTTCTTCAGTGTAGGATTATGCCCTACTGTAAGGTCAGGGCATTGAGGTGGCATTTCTAGATTTATGGGAGTGTGCAATATAAAGTGGATCTTTAAACTGGTCTTAAAGTGAGTAATTTGTAGTCACGGTACTTGTAAGCCTTATTTAAGGCAATTGATTTTCAGAAATGGTAATGTATTTTGCCTATAGTGAAATTAAGTCTCCATACCAAGTGCCTTTGATAGATTCTCATTTTTGGTGGATGTTGCAAGTCAAATCTTTGGAGGAGAAATGACTGGATTTTCTTGTCAGGCTGGAGAAGGAGATGTTTTGGCTTCTGGTTTAGGTTTCAGAATATGTTGATGTGAGCTACACTTTCATGTTGTGCTCTGTAGAACATCTGTTCAGGAGCATGACTGTGTAGGGGAAAGGGTGCTGGACAGGAGGGATTAATAATACCACACTGATGTAGGAGTAGCTACAGACTGCTTAGGTTGGTGGCAGTGATCTGGGGTCTTATTAACAGGGGTCTGTTAATAAGCTAGTGAAAGTTAATTTTGTTCAGGAGTCCAAAAGTACAGAGTTTGTTTTGAAGAGAGAGAGGGAACCAGAAGCAGCATGGATACAAAGTCTTTAATTACCTTAAACTTGTAAAAATGTGTTTAGAAGTGCCTATTGAATTGATGCATTATTGTTAGAAATTATTTGGAATTCAGCAAGTCTGGTTAAATTGTCATAAGAAGCTATTTTAGGAACAAGACGGGGAAATCTTTAAAGTGTAGCTTTATTAAATTGATAGTGCCATTCTAAAAATGAACATAAAATTCATCTCCTGAGAATAAAGATGGTCAGAAGCTGGTAGGATCTAAAATGTGTTTGGTGTTGTCTGATTGCTTTTCTCTCTTTTTTGATAGTGATCACATGGAAAATATTTGTGGCTACTTAATGAAATACACCAATCTTGTCACTGGTTGGCAATATCGGTAAGTCTTTTATGGTGCCTTTTAGTAATGTTGGTCTCTGCAGCATCCAAGTGAACATGTTTTTGGTTTTTTTAATAATACTTAGATTTCCTTTTTTTAGGAGGCAAACTTTATGCAAGAATCTTACGTTTTTCTCAGTAGAGGTTAGGCTAATGTGTGGATGAATAATATTTGTATTAAGGCATGAATATAAAAAAGGCATAGGCAATATTAAGCAGTTAACTCATTTAGTGGCTTATAACTATGTTTATATGTGTAAAAAGCATTAGGTATTTTATCCTTTTCCATTAAAAAATATTGTGTTTTCTGCTGAGTCTTCACCTTTGTGCCAAATAATGCTATCACTTAAAAAGTCTTCATTACTGTAAATTCAAATTCAAGCAGGCTTTTCCTTTTCCCCAGGATGTCGTCTTCCCTGGAATAACTTTATTTTCTGTATCAGGTGAAATTCTCTGGTCAAGTTTCTTTTTTAATGCTGTTCCTAGAGCAGCAGATTGCAACCAATGAATGTTGAAGAGACAAGTCCTTGGTGTACCACACTGTGCCACCTGTGCTGCCCCTGCCATAGAGTGACTTGTGTCAATATACTCAGCATTAAACTCAAGTGAAAGTTGAAACATAATGTCCAGCTCCATTAAAAAAAATAATCTGGAATTACTTCAGTTTCATGGTTTTGTGTCTCAGCTCTTTTGTATCTGGGGCTGTTTTATTCTTAATGTATGTAGTTTAAGAATTTATTAAGCCCTAATGATTTAGGATATCATTTTTGATTCCCAAAATCTTGTGATGCTGTTCTTCTGTGAGCATGTTCTTCTGTTGTGCAATCCCTGCACTCTGAGAAAAACAAAAGCCAAGAAATTAATTTTTGTGCAGTCTTGGGGATGTAATTCACATGTCTAGGGTTTTTCTGACACAAAGGTTTTTAGTCCCAATCCCATTTGTGCGAACTTGTAATGAGAGTATTGACTTCTCCCA
>VWYI01023767.1:12628-132113 GCA_013399455.1 Anthoscopus minutus | reverse complement strand
AAAAAAAAAAAAGGGAAAAGGAGATGGTTTTATTTAGTGTATTTGCTTTGTTATCCTTGCAGGTATTTTGTGTTAAACAATGATGCTGGCCTGCTAGAGTACTTTGTGAATGAACAGTCTAGACATCTGAAGCCCAGAGGCACCCTGCAGCTGGCTGGAGCTGTCATTTCACCCAGTGATGAAGACTCTCACACCTTCACAGTCAATGCTGCCAGTGGGGAGCAGTATAAACTAAGAGGTAAGACCTGGATTCTTGGGCAGAGGATCCTTCCACTAGAGGACAGTCCTGGCTCTTACCTGGGGCTGCTTGGCTGAGCTTGGCTGCAGGGCCAAAGGGAGAGAACCTGGTTGGCAAAGTGCTACCATAAAAATTATATGCAAAACTTCTATCCCGCTGTTCAGCCAGAAATGGTCTGTATTTATGGATAGTTCCATAGTGTTTGGGTTTGATAACCTTCAAAAGAATTCAAATGTGTAGAATGGTGTTTAATCTTCATGTATAGTGTTCTTATATTGTACTGATTCAAAGTTTTCTATATTGTTGTATGTAGCAATTCTGTGGAGATGCTCACAGAGAGTTTAATTATTCCTAATATTTGGTTTGTTGGCCATATTATGGTGGTTATAAAAGCCCATTCTCTGATTTTGTAGACTGCAGAAATCTAGGCTAATAACTTTGAGTGTTTCTTCCCTTGAAGACTTACTGTAATTTTCTAATTTGGAGTACCTTACTCTTATTCCAGGAAAATATTTCATGTTGTTAGATTGCAATATTTGTGAGGGCAGTCATGGGTTTGTTAATGTTTTAAAATTTATTTTTGTAACACTAAAAATAGCATAAGGAAAGAAGAAAGTATATACTATTTATGTTGAACTTAACATTATAGTTATTACAGGCAAATGAGTTTTAGTTTAAAAGTAAATTACGTTGCACTGTTAGTCTTGTGATTTTTAAGAATTAAACAGTTGTTTTTGCCCACACTTTGAAATATCTTCATTTAACAGAATCCTTATGTTTTGCTTTTATTAGCTACTGATGCTAAAGAGCGGCAGCACTGGGTTAGCAGGCTACAGATATGCACACAGCACCACACAGAAGCTATTGGAAAGGTATGACTGATGCTCTCATTGGTAAAACTCAGGCTGATGGTAGAAGTGGTTGAAAATACAACTTCAGTGTTATTGAAGCCTTTCAGTTTTGAGAATGTTATTTTTTTCCTTTTTTTCTTTCATTTTTTTAACCCCTTTTTTTCTAAAAACCACTCAGCAGCCCACCAATAAATTTAGGATGAATTCCTTGTTTGAGAAAAAAGTCCTCAATGGTGTATCTGAGTACTGCTGTTTCCAGTTGCTAACCATGTGGTGGGTATGCATATAGTGTATTTCGTAGAGCTTCCTGATTGCCATAACATCTGTTCTGATGCCTGAATAAAATTTTGCTTTTAAGTTACAATCAGCATCTTGTAGCTGGTTTTGTTGTAAGAGATAAGTTGAACTAATAGCTCTAAATGAAATTCTGTTTTTTAAAATGTCAGCTCTATCCCTGCAGGATCTGTTAGGAGTCAATTTATGGTGCTGTTGCAGATCAAGGACTGATCTTCAAGTCAGAGAAGTGATACTTACTGATCAGGCTCATTTCACAGATTGTTCTTAATTAGACCATAAAAGAGGGCAGCTAGAAGCAGACTGGAGAATATTTAGCAGTTGCTGCTAATGCATTATTAGGGCTTTGCCATCTTTCCTTGTTCTATTAAAAATTAAAAATTAAACTGCTCTGCTGTATCTTTCACATTAGAACATTTGCTGGTTATTAGGATTAATTGTAAATGTTTCTCAATATGCTTATTTATTCACTAGAACAACCCTCCTCTGAAATCTCGCAGCTTCTCTCTTGCATCCCAAGGAAGCGCCAACTCTCCTGGTGTGCAGAGAAGACCCAGTCAAAATGCAGTTTCCTTCTTCAATGTTGGACATCACAGATTGCCAACAGGAAAAAGACTTCCCATTATGCAGCCAGATCACCTTGTAGATGTTAGAGAGGTGTGTATGCTTTAAATTCCCTTACAGTTTTTGAGAGAGCTGTGGTGTCATTTGTAAGGCTGTGGAGAAACCTGCTATTAGTTGGATATATTGTCAGTAGCATATCCTAAGCTATTATTGCACAGTGTGAGGGTAAGCAACTTGCCCTGGCTAACTGTAGAAGTACATGGTGTATATTCTGTGACTTTTGTGCTCTGCAGTAGTATCCTGAAGGTAGAACCATATTCTCATCCTTGCAAGTCGTAGCACTAGAAGTGACAAGGGAATATCCTTAAGGGATATAACAGCACATGCTATGATACTATTGTACATTTTTCTTCCAATGTCAAGCTGTAGAAGAACTGATTAAGCTGTGTTTCTATCTCTTATGACTAAGAGAAGTTGGTCATGATTGATATTTCAGAATGCTAATACCATTTTCTGGTATGTTGATTCATTTAGACAATTTGTCTAGGATGTGACTGAACAGAGAGCAATTCAGACCCCTTTTTTTTTTTTTTTTCACTATATGTTCAGGTGTAGTGTATTTTGGGAGAAAAATCCAGAAATAATTACCTTTCCATCTTGACTGACAGAACAGACTGACTACTGGTTGATTTTAGCTTGTGAATGTTTCCAGGGTGGATCTTGGCTATCTAAAGATAAAGCATTGCAGACCTGTGTTACTTAGTGGTAGTATTGATGTTAATAAGTATTTTAATGTTAACTGTAATTACTGTGGTGTGATACATTTCTTGGCAAAGCTAAGTCTTTAATGGAGGGCTTTTTAATACAGCAATTAAAGATACAGGAAGTGTGAATAGCTAGAAATTGAACATAGACAAATTGGAATAGAAGAGTGCTGTTCATTGTGAACCACATTAACCTTAAAATATGCAGCTGAGCACTGTGGTAAGTTCTCCAGTAAATAGGTGTTGGAGATATTTTCACTAGAATGGCATGCTGTCATGGTGCCCTGATTTATGTCAGGTACTAAGGTGTAATTATTCAGTAGTTTACACAAGGTGAGTGCCTCTTTAAACCTTAGAGTGTGAATCTCTCTCCACAGCAGGCTGTTCTTGCAGATTTCTTGCAAAACGGTAGTTGCTGCCATCCTGTTTTTATCCTCTTAGAGCAGTTAAGTCTCCCATAGTGCTAATGCCGAGATGTGTGAAGTGCTGCCAGGTACTCAGGAAAATAAAAATGTTTCAGAAATGGCTTTTTCAGTTTTTGAATTTTCAAACACCATTATGGCATTCAAAATTTCAGGGAGGAAAGAGGAGTACGTGTGAGCTGGAGCACTGAAGTAGTGGCTTGCACCCTGTAATTGGGATAAAGTGGAATGACTTTTCCTGGCATTACAAAGAGCACAGGAAGCTATTCATGCTCTTTTGATTGCTACTGAGTTTAGTGGCACAGCATGATTATTTATCAACTTAAAAACTTTTGACCTGTACAGAGGAAGACTCCTCAGTAGAACTGGCTCTTCTGAATGTTAAAATTAGTTTGCTTGTCTTTTTTAAGCTAAAATGCTTGTAAGACACAATGCCTAGGTTTTTTTAGATAAAATTAAAATACTGAAGGGCAGGTACTTGCCTGTTACTCCTGAGCATGGTACAACTTCAGCACTTAAAAATTAATTTTGAAAACCTTTGGAAAGAGCAACTTCTTTGAAAGGATGTGCTACATTGTGACCTTTTCTGATTTTTCCATGTAGTGCACTGTACCTAGGTCTCCTTGTCAGTCCCTTTCCCTTTAACTTCCCCGGGTTCTTGGCTGAATATGTGTCATGATGCTGACATGGTTAATGTGCAAAGCAGGAAGTTTAAGAAGGTCTTTTTGCTAACTTGCACTAAATGCAGGTGCCTGTGTTTGCAAAGTGAGAACAATAGCCTGTGTATTTTCCCAAGATGTTGCATTTTTAGTCACCGTGCTTTTCATCTCCTGGAACTATTTTTTTTTTTCCCAGAGCTGAGTGTATAAATGGGAAGAACCTTAGGACTGTTCAGAGCGTGTTCTTTGAAAGGGAAGATGTGCCTGTTTGAACTTCATAGCTTGTTCTTTTGTCTGACCTGATCCCGGTATGAAGTGCTTGGGGCCTACCTCATGGTGAATTACTAACAGTAAAGGTCACCAGAAGGATTGTGATGATTTGTAGGGTTTTTGTGTGGGTTTCTTTTTAAGCCAACACACCGTTTCAAA
This sequence comes from Anthoscopus minutus, assembly GCA_013399455.1. NCBI lineage: Eukaryota > Metazoa > Chordata > Aves > Passeriformes > Paridae > Anthoscopus > Anthoscopus minutus. The sequence continues at coordinate 127,892 of VWYI01023767.1, read as the reverse complement.
GTTGGAAAAAAACTGCACACAAAGGGTTTTATCACATTTGTGACCGGAGAAAAATGAGACACATGTTGTGATAGCAGCTGCTGTGTTTGCATAGGCAAGACTATCTATAACTAAATATTTTAGTAGCTTTGCCCTGTTGCTCTTGGTATATGCTAAGGCTGACTCTGCACAGTTAACACCACTTTTAAAGAGCCAATGCTCTGTAAATTCACACCTTCACATGCTACAGAGCCAAGCCCTTAAAAGTTCTAAAGGTCAAATAATATGAACTTGGATGAATACATGTTCCTTAAGTATTGCATAAAATCTTAAGAGCAGTTCCTGGAAGGGATTGCAGGTAGTATTACTGAAAAAAAAAATCAGATACTGCTAAAATTTGGAGTTAATAATTGGAGTGAAAAAACTACATAGTGCCATAGCAATTAAATGCATGATTTTTTAAAGGTTTTTTAAAGAAATTCTGCTTCTCTGCTAAATCAAATCTTTACATTTACCTTCACTACCAGAACACGTAATGATTGCAGAGTAATGCTGTCCAGTTACATGGATTCTGTTTGTTGTTCCTCCCCAGAAAGGGGACTAGCATGTGTAGGAGTTTGCTTTCATCCCTGTGATTCAAAACCAGGTAATATTTTGTTTCTGTGAGTATAAAGAGTAAAGTGCTGCTTGATGGCTGGTGTGCTTTGCCCCTGTACCTCATGTGAGCAGATGTACTGTTGCAGATTCTGTGATTTAGGGGTGTGGAGCTCTGTGTGAAGGAGGAAAGGAGCTTGGGGGAGAGCAAGGAGGGCAATGGCAACAGGACAGGACAGCTGCAATCTGAACACAGAATGAAGGTGAAAATCCTGCTGGCTTTTCTTCCCTCCTTGCAAAGTAAATGCTGAGATAGTGATAATCAGTGTGGTGTCAGTGCAGACAATACGTGAGGATCCTTCATGGTTTGAGCCAAAATGAAGAATGCAGGTCTTCTCTGTTAAAGTACTGCACCTCTAATTGTAGGGAGTGAAAAAATCTTGATACCCACAGAGAGTAGATCCTATACCAGGCTGTGCAGAGCGCAGGGCTTAATTACTTCTCACACAGAGTGCATGTGAGTGATGCCTTAGGATTTTAGCTTTTATATTTTTCATACAGTTGCAATCCTGCAATTCCCCCCTCACCCCTGTCCCTATCAACATGAAAGTGTTTGATATTTACTGCAACAAGTATCTTGTTCAAATTCCACTTTGCTTTTTTTTTTCAAAGTCACTTTCATATTCTTTTGCTTGTTAGTAAAGTGACAAGTATTTTTGTGAGTGGATTCATCATGCATTTAATGACTCTGTAGTTCTCATAGTCAAGAAAAAAAAGTCCAGTTAATTCTACATATATCTGTTACCTTGTAGTTTTTTTATTGTCCTGAACCATTTGGGATCCTCTGTGTGCACAGCTGAACAGGTATCACACAACACTTCTACCACCTGATAAGTGACTGTTTTGTTTGACAGATGATGTCTCAGGCTGAGGGCCAGCAGAGAGACTTGATCAGGAGCATAGAATGCCTTCCTGCCTCCGGTCACCTTACATCCTTGGATCAGGACCTACTGATGCTCAAAGCAACTTCCATGGCAACCATGAACTGCTTAAATGACTGTTTCCATATTCTCCAGTTACAACATGCTTCTCAGCAAAAGGGATCCTTACCAGCAGGTGGGTATAGGTCCTCACAGAGAGCAGAACTCTGTAACAAATACAAATCCCTTCCTTCTTGCAAAAATGTTTATTCCAAAGAAAACGGCTGGCTATCTGGTTTCTTGTGAATTTTTCCAGACCCCAACTTGTTTGTGTTGGGTGGAACTCTGTGCATGTTGAATAGATATTTTTTAATCATTTATTCTATCAGGAAGTTTATGGCAGCAGCTGCATAAATGTAACATCTAATTATTGTATAAAATCTCATGACAGAATAAGCTATGTAAGGCACCACAACACCAAGGCTGCTTTGGGATATAATTGTAATAATGGAGGGGGAATTTCATAGGATTGCAGATTCTGGGACGTGTAGTGTCCAGTACAACTCTGCCAAATGTCATGCTTTTAAAATTCCTTTTATGCACACTGAATACCTATTTTAAGTATTTACATGTGTGTAGCTTACATTTCTAGCTAAGCATTAAAATACAGAACTCTAAATTGCACTGGTTGTTGCTAATACTGTTTAAATATCAGTATTCTTGTTTTGAGTTACTGCCTTAGTGTAAGCCCTGGTCTAAAGACAAGTGTTGTATTCTATCCTGAGTCCAGAATGGACTAGTCAATGAAAATTACTTAAAGGTTGAGAAAAATAGAAAATCTCTTTTAATAAACAACTGACCACCCCAACAAACAAACAAAAACCCCTCAAACCCTACTGCTGATGGGTGTGGAATGTGTGCATTCACAGGCAGCAAACAAATATATTGCTACGTCTGCACAATTGGTCACTTCTATGCAAGTAAGAGCTTAGTGGAATTGTTCTACCTGATGCATGTGCAGTGCATGGAACTGAATGTGGTCATAGTTGTTTGTAAATTCTTCTGCATCTTATTGTGCCTTTTTTCATGCTTTTACTTCATGGCTTTTTGTGAGATTTGTAGGATTTTCAAATGCTTCTCTTGCGCAATAGATCAGTAGCTATAGTAAGTATGTAACAAAGTACACACCTAAGTTATCTCTCCCCTTATCTATCCCATATTTCTCTCATATTTTTGGTGCCTGCTTTGCCAGGGTATATTATTTCAGTAATTAATTCAACTTCCAAGATAAACAAAATGTTATATAAAAGCATTAAAACTATATAAAAATTGTTTGTGATTCTGAAATCACCAGAGGCATTAAAAGAGAATATGTGAATAGATTGAATTAGATTTTTTGCTGTATTTCAGTTCAAAATTTCACTTTAATCACAAAAGACTGGATGGCAACTCTTGAGATATTAGTCTGAACTCTGAAGTTGTGCTGAAAGAGTTCTTCCTATTCTCTGTGAATTTTTTGACTGTTGATGTGTAACTGTGGGAGGTGCACATCAGAAGAATTTTTGTTTTGGCATTTTCACATATGCACTACTAAGATGAATTTTTGACTTGTATCTGGGGACATAAGGAGGGTCCAATGAGCACCACTGTAATAACTTAAGATAGTTTTGGTTTGGGTTTTTTTTTGACAAATGGTGTAGGATTTTAATTTTTTAAACCATGCAGGGAAAAGCTTAATTCATTGACTACTATTCAGTTAGTATCTGCTTGTTATGGCCAAATCTAAAAATACTACTTGAATATGTCCAAATATTGAAGCTTTCTGGTGGTATCCTGGGGAGATAGATGGAGAAGAGAGAATTAGCAGATTGGCTGATGCATTACTGGGGCCAGTTAAAAAGAAACCATTAAAACAACGCATGTGTCTTTCTGCAGCCTTCCATCTCCCCCCTGCTGTGGCTTTTCTCGAGACACTGTAATACATTTGTTCCTTTCAAGGGTTGTCAAGAACTTTTAAAAAATTTTTTTAAATACATTTAGCTTGGATTTTTCCTCTTGACTAAGGAGCGATACTTCTGGTTCAGCTGGTGGAGCCAGGCTTAAAAACCAAGGATTAGAAATAATGTAAGAGTGCCACTTTGCTGTAGACTGTTAGATGGCAAAAAAACCAAAACCCAATGAATGAAAAAAAAACCAAACTGAAGACTGAAAATATTGCCCCAATACAATCGAGTGTATTCTGAATCACAGACTTTAAGATGAACAAGAAAGTTCCACCTATTAACTTTTCCTAAATTCTAGTCACAAGTGATATGCAACAACAATTTGCAGCTCTTGAAGAAAAATGTAGGAAGTGAAAGCTCAAAAGGTCTGCACTGTACTGGAGAGGAAGTGCTGACAACTGTTTAAAAACAAATTGGTGAAGACCCTAGGAGAGGAGGATGTCACAAGTAAGGAGAATGGCTTGTGCCTATGCAAAATAGCTGAGGGCAGATTTATATATGCTTTTCCAGTGGAAGTCTTAAGGTGGTATCTTACCCATTCACAAAGATTCAAACACAGCTAGTAGCTCAAATCTTTCAAAAGCACCCTTTTGACAGCAAAAATTAAACTGAAAATGTAATAAATAAGGTTATTTTACGTGTAGCTGATAGAAAATATTAAAGGGAGGCTGTTGAGTAAATTCAAGCTAATACAGAGGCAGCGAGTGTAGATTACATGCAGCCTAGAACATGCAGTTAGAGATTAGTGTGTTGAAAGTTTAGGAAGCAGATGTCATGGAGACGTGAAACCTTTTCAAAAGGTGTGACAGCAACATTCTGAGTGTCTTATTTTTTGGCTTCTTTGAAACTGCTGTTTAAATAGCTTTAATTCAGTGTGGTCAGGAATTCTTGTTCCTTATGATGTAGTGGATTAATGAGTGATGGATGATGAAAGTAAGCTGCCTGGCTGTGGAAAAGTTGTCTTGTCTCAATAGCAAAGCTGTACTTTTTTCCTGCCTCAGTCTTTTCCTAGTGGAAATGCTGCTGTTTATCTGAATTAACCTTACGCTGCCTGTTTTGGTTGAGGATGTGACCTAGTTGCAGGTAACGGGGGTCTGGAAATAAAGGATTGCCTATCATATGGGAAGAAACAGCAGTATAGGTGTCTTAGTACAGCACAGGGAGCTATCTGGTGGTAGAAATTCAGGTTTCCTATTAATTTCTGTGTTTGCCACCCAGCCAAGATGGTTTGTCAGTTTGTGTTTTCTTCAGTAAAAACTGATTGAAATCACCTGTACCTTTATTACCCTTTGAAAAAGAATGGAACATTTGTATTATTAATGAGGAACCCGACCCACTCTGATAAATTAATTGGGAGTAACTAGAGATGCTGGAATCATCAGGGGTAATAGCTTTCCAAACCCTGCAGGTTTGTTTTTTGTTTTTGTTTTTGACAGCTATTATTTATTCAACAGTGAATGCCTGCCTTCTCTGCAGCTGAGAAGAGACAAGAACCCTCTCCAGAGAAAGCAGTGGCAACAAAAATTCTGCTTTAGGTGTTTTTATTCTAGAACAGAGCTGGGTTTTAGAAGCTGATAAGTGGAAAGATGTTTGGTTATTTTTTAGTTTTGGTACCAGTTAAAGAAAAGGGCTGCTTAACATTCCCATGATACTGGGCTCCTCCTGTAGTGTCTGATTACACCTTTCATGACACCAACTAGTTTCTCCAGTCCAAGTTGCATGTATTACAGTTTGCCAATCCCAGTGTTTGTGCTAATGATCACTGAGGGTGGTGTCTCATTGCACCACCTTTGTTTAGTGGCTGCTGGAGGCATTGGCTGCAGGAGGAATTGGCTGCTTTCAGCTTATTCCATAGAAAATAGTTCTTTCATTGGAAACTGCTATTTACTGACCTTGCAGAGGATGAGCAAGCTTCAGCGCAAACTTTCCTTTGCTTCAGGAACGACAATCAGTTGGTTGGAACCGAAGATCTCCCTGGCAAACCACTTCAAAAATGGAGCAGCTCAGAATTTCCCAGCAGAGATAAACAAGCCAGCATCTGTCAGAGAAGAGCAGTCCATTGCAGAGCCCTGCCAGCTAACAAGGGTAAGGTAATGTGACATCCCATTTCTGTGGGGAATTATTCAGAGGAATGCCTGTAAATGTTTCAATCATATTACGTGAAAATGATTTAATGACAGTTATACTTTTGGTTAGCTGTTTAGGAGGAGTAAGAACAGTTGTAGTAAATGAAACCCTCTATCTTGTTTATTCAACAAATTTTTGCTGCTTTATGTAACTTACTGTCAAGTGGAGGGAGCCAACTGGGGTGGTAATGCAAAGCATTGAAGTAGCTTTTTGCACTTCATTATTTACTTGTTCCAGATAAAATGCAAGGGAAACTACCTAACTGAAATTCATGACACTCTCAAAATAGGCCCAAGAAAAACTGCCTAAGACAAAATTGCTGGGCTTTAGCTATTACATTTCCCTTTCTTTTCCAGGTCTTGTTGCATCTGTTTTTCTTAATCTGAGCAGCTCTCATCATTTGACTGCAGGGTGGCTTAATGCATTTGAAATACAGTTGCAGTCTGCATCATTTTCAGCTACAGTCTGTATCATTATAACTGACAAAATGTATTTGAATTGCAAAACACTGAAGTGAAAAACCAGCAGGGATTATGATGAAGAACATGTTTTCCTAACTAAGCTAGAAAATCATAATTACATCCTCTTTATGCTAGTTGGTTTCACACAGTTGTTTGGCTGAGGCTGTGTAACTGTGAAAAGATAATGTGCTGTTTTATGTTTCTGCAATAGCACTGGGTTGTCTTACAGAAAAATTGAAATGGAGAGGATTTTTTTCAACTGCTATAGTTTATAGATTTTTAAATGGGTCAGAGTAGTTACTATTAAGTTAAAAAAAGAAAAGATGAAACAAAACTGGAAGCTTTCAACTAAATCACTTAATTTCTTTCTTTCAGTAATTAAGCTAGTCACAGTTTGAGTACTTAATGTGCTTGAGGTATGACTGGTGCTATCACTCCCTGTAGGTATTTTCAACACTTTTATTTCTAAGAGTGGAACAGCATAGCATCCTTGGAAAGGAGTCACCTCTGTGATACTGCACTTGTCATTGGGATTTGAGCTCTATGTGAGGGCTTGGCCCTCTGTGTTTGGTGATTGAGCGTTCATAAATCTGCCTTGAGCCAGGGCAGCTGCTCTAGGACAGAGGGCTTTGCTTGGGCAGAGGCATATTGCTGCCTTCCTGTGGCATTCAGTGCCTCTCTCCTCTGCATCTGCCTCCCTCCAGCTGTTTGCCCTAGGAGGATGGAGCTCAGAGCCCTAGGAATCCCTCCTGCCTGAAGCATTTGACTCTCTGCTTGTGCTGCACTGTTGTTAGAACGATGCAGGTACAATTTCTAGTCCGTCTGCTTTAGTTACGCAGACACCAGCACCTACAGTGTTGTACCTGTGGGGTTTTGTTATTGTATTGAAACTACTCCAGGCTACTTTTTTCTTTCACTGTTACATATTTGCACTTACAGCAACATGATAATGCTTGTGAAGCACAGCTTGTAGATACCAGGCATGATCGTAGTCATGGAACTTGGAACTACGGTCTGACACAGTCTTTGGAGTAGTGATGGCAACACTGGAAAGGCAGAAGTAGTATGGAGGTGGAGGAGGTTATTGAGCTGGTTAGACTTGCTGCTAGCTTTTGCTTTGCTGTTTCTGTGTATGCATTAGTTGCTTGGCATTCTGTGAATGCACAAAACTCACTGGATTTTCTTTTAAGCTTTTTTCTTTTTTTTCCATGACCTATGTAAGAGAGATTGAGAAATCTGAGCCTGAATCCTCCAAATGGAATCTGCACAGAGTTATCTTCATATCCATTCAAATTCTTCAGCTGTTGTTTATCTTGGGAGTAAATTCCATTGTGCAACTCTCTGAAGGGGTTTATTTAGTCTTTTTTCTTACATGGACAGTTAAATACAATATGAAAAATATGAAGTCCTTTTTGAATACTGTCTGGCCAGTTACATCTTTGCTGTAAGTTTATGGCTCTTATTCCAGGAACCTGAAGAAATAAATCCAGATGAGGAGCTGGAGGATATCTGTGATGATAAAGAAGATGATCTAGGAGCAGTAGAAGAGCAGCGCAGCGTTATCTTGCATCTTTTGTCTCAGCTGAAACTTGGCATGGACTTAACAAGAGTAAGTAACTGAAGTGTGAAGACTGGCTGTAGTAAAACTGAAGTATTTAAAACTCAACTCCTGTATTAAACAGTATTGAGTTTAGTGTCAAATTGTAGCCAGTAGCAACTTCAGGTCCCAAGATTTGATGTCCTAGATTGAGACAGGTTTAGGTGAAATGTGCTGACTCTATCTTTTCTGTTACCTTCTTTTTATGTTTTCTACTGTGTTTTTGTTGCCTTTCCTGTAATGGCCTATTTTCTTTCCAGTGTTTGAACCTTAATCTTTTCATGCTGTTTTCTACAGTCTTCTCATATTTTTATTTCTGCTTCCCTTCCATGATGTCTTTTCTATCTTGATAATGCTTTTCCACACAACTTGTATAATCCTACACCTGTGTCCATGCCGCTTCTGAAAATAAGTTTTCTTTTGGTTCCTCCTTATCTATCATTAGCTGCCTGTTTAAGCCTCTTTCCTATTCTCATTTCTGTGTTTGCTCACACAGCAGGCAAGAACAAAGTTAAACTGGAGAGAATTGGATTTAACATGTGAGTGCAGATCTCAAAAGCAAGCAGCTTGGAAAAATTAACACTCAGGTGCTATTAGATAACTTGGGCAGCAAATCTGGGAAAATCAGGCTGCTCCCAGCTTATGTTCAATTCATTCCTGTAAAGACTTCTTGCCATAAGCACTTTGAAATAAAAAAATGAATTTTACAGTAGCATGGAATAAGGAAAACGCTCTCTCTTGGAATTATGGATTATTATTATTTTTTAACCTGTATTTTTTGAGCACTAGCTGCATAACCTCCAGAAACACTTGCATTGTGCAGCTTATGTTTCACAACTTGAGAGGGAAAACAAAAAGGTGATGTAAAGCCCTGCTGCTTAATGAGGAACTGATTAAGTCACTCTTTCACTTACACTGAAGACTGGATTTAGGATATCTTTTTCTCTTAGTTGGAACAAATTGTCGAGCCTGTCTCCCAGTTGTGACTTTGGCTGTGTGGGAGAATTGTGTTTATTTCAGAGGAGGCAAAGCACTGAAGTGGACAAACCTGACTTCAAAACAGGTAATGAAGTTGTTAGATTTGTACTTAGTATCAGGGCACTGAAGTGAAAAGCCACTTAATACTCAAGGCTGGTGTTGCAACAACATGGCAAGTGTATTCAGTTTAACTTGAACATCTGTTAAGTCTTATGTCTGTGCTTTTTCCTCTTTGAATGCAGCTGATTTAAATAGATTGTCTTGATCTCATGGTTGAGATACTCCGTGTTGCTATTTACAACTGCTAGTTATGTCAGTTATGTGAGTTTAGCTATGTGAGCCTTGTTCCTACTGCAGGGAAGGAAAACACTGGTGATATCCACAGCCTTTAACTCTAGGGGGTTGCCCTTGGCTCCCGAACGACAGGATTGCTACTTTTTATAGTGTTTTATAGAATGTAACTGTGAAAGGATAAGGTACCTCTGCTCAGAGGCACAGGATCAACCCATACTATGCTGCTTCTCATGGATGCTTGTCCTAGTTGCTGTGTGGAGAGATTCTGCAAGCTCTCCAGAACTGGCACAGCTTCCCAGCTTTCCCTCCATTAGACCATACCTTTCCTAACTTGTGCTCTGAACCTTCTTTGCTGTAGTTTGAGTTTCTTCATGCTCATTTTCTCTCACAGGTATATGAAACACATTATCTCTTTGCAGCTCTTTCATTTTTTTGTGTTTTTTTTACCTGATGCTCAATCCTTTTCAATCTCTTTAGTTCTACTAGTACTCACTGGGGTGTTTTTCTCCTTGTAAGTTGTTTTCCTGGAACTTCCGATCACTTTATTTTTCTCACATCTTACAAGAGGAATAAGAAAGTGCACTCTGAAAGTGTGGTGTCCCAAACAGCACAGACAAGTCCTCCCAAGTACTTCTCTTATAAAATTCCTGCCAATATTTTCATTACTAGAGCCTCACAGCTTTTCTTTTATTTCCAGGTGGTTCTTCCCACTTTCATTCTAGAGAAGCGGTCGCTGCTGGAGATGTACGCGGACTTCATGTCCCACCCCGACCTCTTCATCGCCATCACGAACGGCGGCAGCGCCGAGGAGAGGATGATCCGCTTTGTGGAGTATTACCTCACCTCCTTCCACGAGGGCCGCAAGGGAGCCATTGCCAAGAAGCCCTACAACCCCATCATTGGGGAGACCTTCCACTGCTCCTGGAGGATGCCCAAGAGCCACGTGGCCACAGATGCTGGCACCAACTGCTCTGCTCACTGCCCCTCAGAGCAAGTAACTCTGCCTAAAGATGCGGAGGGCCAAGCAGAGCCGGACTATTACACGGTGAAATTCGTAGCTGAGCAAGTGTCCCATCATCCTCCTGTCTCAGGGTTTTATGCTGAGTGTGTAGAGAGGAACATGTGTGTCAATGCCCACGTCTGGACAAAAAGTAAATTCCTGGGAATGTCAATAGGAGTGACAATGGTTGGCGAGGGTAAGTGTATATTCTGTCTTTTGTTCATTTTACAAGTTTGCTAAAATAATATTAATACAGAAGATACAAGTTGTCATTGTAAACAGCAAATTTTTATATATGGGAGGAAAAAATAGAAAGGTTTATGCTTTGCCAAAAATCAGGATTATATTTGGAAATAAAATATTGACTTTTAAGCCAAAGGTTGGTTACTGTGATGTAACCTGATATTTATGAATTAATTTGCATTAGACATTTATTAAATAGAAGTGTTGCATTATTGCACCTAATCTTCTTATGCACATTTTGATTTTCTTTAACTAGAAAAATTGGATCCTTTAGGGACAGAGAAGGGTAACAGCCTTCAAATTGTAATTTTCCTTTAGTTATTAGTATTTACTGCACAAGATGAGACGGCCTCCGTGTCCTTGTGTATTTTGTCCAGTGCCTGGGGATTCCAGGCACTTGCATATAAACTACACTCTGGACAAGGGAATGACCAAGGGAATGCCAGGGTATCTGAAAGACACATCTTTGTACAGGTAATTTCTGAAGTTGATATATCTTGTAGGGCCTTTCTCAAACCATAACTTTTTCAGAATTTCCCGTGTTGTTTGTGCTGATGTTAGACCGGGGATACTGTGCTCCAGAGGCTGGGGCAGGCCATAGTTAGGTGTTGTGCTGTGTTCTTGTAAGGGCAAGAGAGAGATCTTGTGCTTTTGGATTCTTTATAGGAATCAAACCCACTAATCTTAAAACCCAAACAAAAATTCTAGTATTTAATGAGATTCTTGATGTTTTTTGCAAAAGTTGTTCTCGGGAAGGAGTTGGGTTTATCTTGATAGAGAGGTGCTAAAGGGAAGATTGTCTGCTACCTGCCTTCAGACTGGGTAAGGTGTATTATAGAAAGGGAAAGCAGGAGTATTAGCCTTCCTCAGGATCCACAGTTTAGGGAATTCATTTGTTTTTTCCTTTTGTCAGTGTAAGTCTTGTGTTGCTGTGCTCCAGAGCCATCAGTAAGAGAGTGACCAGCTATATATGCATTACTGAAAAGTATTTGCATAGCATGAAACTATTACTATGTACTTTATGGAACAGTATTATTGAGATAAATGTAATTTCCCAAAAGAGACTTAAATGCACATTACTCATGTTAGTATTTCCAGGAAAATGTTTGTATCTAGAATCTAATAAATGAAACTCTTGTGTGACTTTTTAAATGTTATTTTTTTCTGTGAGGGGCTATGAAGCAAAGTAACCAGATGTAGTATTGACTATTTGTTTCAACAACTTGTTTGGCCTTTCCTGAAATTGGTACTGGTTTACAGATTCTTGTATTTCTTCACACAGGTGTCTTACATCTCTTGGAACATGGGGAAGAATACACCTTCTCTCTGCCCTGTGCATACGCCCGCTCAATTTTAACTGTTCCTTGGGTAGAGCTGGGAGGAAAAGTCAACATTAACTGTGCAAAAACTGGGTATTCTGCAAGTATTAACTTTCACACCAAGCCCTTCTACGGTGGCAAATTGCATCGGTGAGAACATTTAGTTTGTTTGAAATAAGATTGATCTCACTTTTGAAGAACTGAAGCTTACATGTAGTTCTGTTTCACTTGGTGCAATTTGAAAGTGACACATCATTTGGGTTTTTTTCCATGGCTCACGATGTATCTTTCACTTTGCAATAGCTACTCTTGTGTCATAAGAGATAAGTTAGAGGATGTTGTTTTACTTCAGTGATTTAATTTGGAAACTGTTTTGTTATTTGCCTCTCTGAACTTAGTCACAGATGTAGAGGCTTTTTAAAGAGAGATCTGTTCAAGGTACTATAACTATTGAAAATGTGATGTGGTGATGATTGGACATTGCCAAAAGAATCACTTGATGGGAAGCAGCAGTGTTGTCATGGTTACTCAGAGCGCACAGGAGTTGCTATGGCAATGGTATGGATTTTTTTGTAGATTGATCCTTGTTGTTAGACCTCAGCTGGATGTTGGCTCCTTGGTCCTGTACCTCTTTAGCTGGATGAAATAGGGGATAATGATAACAGACAGCTAGATATGTATCAGTCATGCCAAGACTGCAAATAAATGCCAGCAGTTTTTTATCAATGGTGCAGATTCAGGCAGGTACTCTGGTCTGCAGTGCTGGCAGTGGTTGTGTCAGAGCAATGCAACCTGGAGAAATACAGGTAAAGAGAGTTTAATGGAGCAGCTCCATACTGAACCTCAGTAGTGAGTGATATTACTTTGTTTACTTCCAGCTGAGCAGAAGCAGTAATTTTGAGATTGATATTAAAATACTGGATGTCAGTATTGTCTTGTTACTACACAACACTTGGAAAAAAAATCAAGCTGTTAAAGTTGTGAAGACTTTACAAGTGGCCAGAGTCTGGCCAAGCTCATCTCTGGCATCCTGTGGATTCAGGCTGTTCAGAGATCTCTTGGGAGGAGGACAGGGACTCCACCATGTGTAATAGCTTTGACGAGGTGTGGAAGTCACAGGATGAGAAACAGCACAAACTTAAGGCTGCTTGCTTGTCAGCTGCTCTGTCTGCTGTTTTCAGTAATTATTAGTGCTTCTTAGCTTCCACAAAAAAATTTTTAAATGTGTGTTTATTGCTCATGGATTTTTCAACAAATCTTAAGGTTTTGTAGTGGAAAATTGTGTGAGCAGCATACGCTTATCAGTCTGGGTTTTTTAAGATATTTCTCATGAGATTAGTTCAGGTTTGAGCTGCTGGACCATGGTGTGATAGAAGTCCTGGCAGCTGCCTCCTGGTGTGAGCTGGCTGTGATCTTTTCCCCTTTGCCCTGGAGATTCCCTGCAGGTCTCAGCTGGTAACCAGTATCTCTGTACTGGAAGGTTTCACCTGTGATACTCATTTCACTGCTTGAGAGATAAATTTCTCTATTTTGATGCTAGGACTGGGGAGGACGGGTAGGTGCAGGCTCAATGGGAAGTTACCAGTGTGTATGAAAGAAGGGAAGTGGCACTTGTGTCCTGTGCTCCCTTTTCCTCTGAGTGTGGCACCATGCAAGGTGGGAGCACAAAGTGCTGCTTTCCACTCTGCAGATTGCAGTTTTCAAAGGACATCAGAGCAAGCTGGTGGTGTGCAGGTTAGCTGTTCTCAGCTGCACACAATGGAAGTGTGGAAGGATACAAAGCCTGTGCTTTGTGTGAGCACTGATGAAATGCAGGAGGGCTGGAAAGTGGTGAGTTTTAGGAAGGTTGTGTACAGGTAACTGTAGTTTAATTGGAGCTAAAGATAGTATTCTTTGTGAATCCTGCAGCACCTTAGAAGTGAGAATGTCTCAAGTCTAGTTTGCATAGTGTACAGACCCTTTTATTTATTCATTTGTTTCTAGGAGGAAAGGTCGGTTTGAGACTGGCAATTTGCTTGCCAAGCAATGCTCAAAAACTAGATTAGGATGAAGTGGGTGTCAGGAGGTCTTTTACAGGTCTAGAAGCTGAGAAGGAAAATAAGCATCAATGTGTGTAATTATGGTGATACTTGATTATTATGAAACACTTTGAATGAAATACTGCATGTTAGAAAGACATTTTCCTTATTTTGCTATTGGCAGAGGTTTCTGTGGAGGAGACAGGGATTAAAAGCATTTCTCCTGATTCATAGTTTCCTACCTTGCTCTCTGCCTTTGTGTGTCTGCTGCTTATGTGAACAACATGAAAATGAGACCACCTACGTAAGGAGAAGGTTGAAATGTAAAGAGGCGAAATGAAATGCCAGCAGTAGTGAGATATATTCTTGCTAGAAAGTTTCATTTTTATTTTTTAAGTCTGAACTGTGTATCTGATGTGATACTTCAGGTGGAAATTATCAACTGCTTGTGAATCAGCCTGTGTTAGTTTCTTTTTCAATTTCCTTAAGAGGCTTGAAACAAGCTGAAGCCAAAAATGAAGTTTCCTGGGTAACATGAAGAGAACTAGAGTGCTGCGTGAAAGTCACTTTGCTCTTTGGGCTTCTCCACACAAATGCAATTCAAATAACTAACATTTTTCAAGGCAGTGTGGCAAGTTTGCAAACTCATTCAGGATTGAGTGATTATGCAAGGAATAGTCCTCAAGTTTCTTCAGCTATGGCTTTTTAAAAATGAATTTCTTTCCTAGAGTCACCGGTGAAGTGAAGCAGAACATGACGAACACGGTGGTGTGCAGAGTGCAGGGGGAGTGGAACAGTGTGCTGGAGTTCACCTACAGCAATGGAGAGACCAAATATGTGGACTTGACAAAGCTCTTTGTGACAAGAAAACGAGTCCGGCCCCTGGAGAAGCAAGGCCCCTTTGAATCTAGGTAGATTTTGTGTTTGCTCTTGTCTGACTCTTTTTGCCCTAAGCCCTCTGGTGAGTGCCTCAGGACAACCTGCAGATGCAGGTAGTATTTTTTGATAGTGCTTAGCAGCAGTGATCCTAACTTTTTTATGTTTTCTAAAAACAAAAATCAAACACGAAAAAATAGTGCAAAACGCTAGTGCAGGCACATGGTTGTTTATTTTGCCTCCTATTTATGAACAGAGAGGGTTTTTTGAGTTCACAAAGTACTTACCAGGGAACAGAATCTCCCTATTAGTTTTGTTTTTACCCATCAGCTACAGAGCAGGGCAGCTCCTGACAATCTCATAAGAAGCTGCTTGTTGAATAACGCTTCCAATAGTAGCTTTAAAGGGTTTGCAAACTGGCAGTGCCAGAACCTTAGAGCCTTTCCTACCTGCTCCCAGTTGCTAGTGTAGCTCTAAGACTTGGCCATGAGCCCTCACCTGCCCTGCAACGCTGTGACCTGTGCTGGTTTGTTGTGTAAGTGGAGAGAGTGCTCCTGTTCCACGGGGATCCTGCAGATTGAGGTGGCTGGCTGGGAAGCCTTTGAAACAGTAAAGTTAGCAGTTTATTTTGTAGGAGGCTGTGGCAGCACGTGACAGAGTCTCTGCGGGATGGAGACATCGATAAGGCTACAGAGCACAAACGAGCCCTGGAAGAACGGCAGAGGAATGAAGAGAGACTTCGTGCTGAGACAGAAACACCTTGGTGTACTAAATACTTCCTCAAAGATGTAAGTTTCCAAGCAGCTATCTGCTGTTGCTGAAGGTAGATGCAGAACTGTTAAGCAAGCAGGGGCACATATGGGTCTGTGTCCTATCAGAATAGAGTATTTGGCCTTAGATCTTACAGTTTAGCTTTTGGGATTTATAGGAGTAAGGAGACATAAGAATTCCTAAGCATGTAAAGGTGTGGCTTGGTGTAAATGCTTGGATTTTGCATCAAAATGTTTTCCAGTTTTCTGATTCTTGGTTTCTTCCAAGCACTTCCCCAGTGGCACATAGGAAATAGTTTTGCATATACACATATAAGCAGACTCTAAAAGTAAATACCCAAATAAAATAGTGAGTAGTACTAATTTTGCTGAGGTTGATGTTTATATACCCAACATAATATTGTTAGGAAGAAAGACTTGAGTTCATTCTCAACTTACCACTTCTTTTGTTCTTCTGCATGAAGTTTTGGATAGAGCTTATTTGTTCAGTGTCTTAACCTGTATTTCAGTAATAATAATAGTAGTAATGATATAGTAAGACTTTTAACAAGGGGAAGTGCAGCCTGCCCAGGAGGATTGGGGAATGCTGGTGTGATAACTTTGAAATAGGCTTTTCTTGTGATCCATGTGGTGAGACCTTGCTTTTGTAGAGACCTTTGCTGAGCCCTTTGCAACAGGAGAGTTCTTGAGTAAAATTAATGCTGTAGTAGTTTAGATTCTCCTAACAATGAAAGCTTTGTCTGTTACACTGCAGTAATGTAATTCCCCCTATTCTTCCCTTAATTGTGATCTAGTAAGGATTTAAAACATAGGGTAAAGGGTTTCTTTCTCTTGGACATATTCCAGGTTTGTTTTGTCAAGTTCAGGACTAGCTCCCAAGAAGGTTTTTGTTCTCTGAAGCTGTGTTACTATGATTAGCTCAAAATTAGATAGTTGTATTATTGGTACTAGATTTGCAAAAGGTGAAATTCTGTTGCTAGTCCAGGATACAGATGTGCTCAGAAAACATTTAAACGTGATCCTGATCACTGCATTTCTGGGTAAGCAGTTGTGCTGAGGTAGAGCATATTGTCCTGGGTAGTTGCCTCTCTGCTGGCTACTTATTTGGATCCTGAAAGTAATTTGGATCACACAGTTGAGAAGAGTGGCTTCTTGACTGGGTTAATTACACGTGCAGTCTGCTCCCAGGGAGCACAGTGGCTCGGCAGGAGCCTGCACTGTTCTGAAGCAGTGTCAGCAGCCTGCAGTGCTCATCTCTGTGCCTCAGTGTGTGGGAGTTAAAGACACCAGCTCTGTCCCTCTGCTGTTAACAGCCATCAGTCTAAAAGTTGTGTGAAGGCAGTTCTCCCAAGGCAGTGTCTTTGTGATAACCATACTTTCTCTTTAAATTGCAGGGAGATGGTTGGGTTTACCATAAACCCCTCTGGAAAACAGTCTCTGCTGCACAAACTCAGCAAACGGACAGTAACTAGAAAAAAGCTGCTTTAAGATGAGTTTTCTGATTTTCCTCTCCTTTTCATCTGTCTCTCAGAACACAGTAATTACACTGAGTGTCCCCTTTTTATGTAATTGTGCAAGTTTAAATGAGCATAAAAAATAACTATACTAGGGCACTTTAAAGCTATTTAAAAAACAAAAAGGTAAAAATCCAAGTTGTAGAGGCAAACCTGCCAGGTACATTCAACCAACTTGGTTTTTTTGTATGATCCACGAGATTTTATCTGCATTGTGTAAGATTCTTCTAAGTAGATCTGATTGCAAAAGCTGCCTGAGAGAAGAAGGAACCCGTTGGATTTAAGAGTGACATAGGAACTCTTTCGGAATCTGTGTCAAGCTGTTTAATCACTGAAACCTCCTCAGTACATACGTAGACAACAGCAACAGAAAATTGCTGCTTTTATGCCCAGTAATTAACCTTCTTGGCAAAAACTGGAAGGGTGTTTGGAAGATGTGCCTGAAATCAGTATTAAGAAACAACTGGATCATGACGACCTTTCCTTCAGTGAGAACACCTGCATGCATTGGAGGAATATGGGATGTATGTAGAGACTACTTTTCTTTTTTATGGATTTATAAAAGCAATTAGAAGTGTAACCATGGAGAAATTTTTCCTCTGAAACGTTTTAATATACTTGAAATAATTGACTTGAATTGGAAAAGTAATTTGAACACTTTTCAACTCTAATTTTATTAAATCTCTTTGAGTGACTGGTTTTTCTCAAGTTATAATAGAATGAGATCTGGCCTGTTTTTTCTCCTCCAACTTCTCTTCCTGAGGACTAAGGCTTTCAAAATGAACAGAAAACATACAGTTTTGTATTTTAAATTTCTCTGCCCATCTAATCGTTTCAGAGATGAAGTATCAGTGTTACAAACTGTCTTTTGAGTTGTTTTGTTTTTTCTCCTGTGGTGTTCAGAACAAAGCAGTAAATGTGACCTTGAATACATGGACTGTAGGTCCTGGTTTTTCATCTTACCATAAAAAAACCCAAACAAACATTGATTATGCTGAGGACTGGGTACTGATTTGAAACACAATCAGATATCAGGAAACTGTATTCAGGTACAAACATACTTTTTTTTCCTTCTTTTTATAACTATTTTATTGAAGTCTAAGAATTGCTGGCAATTAAGAATAGTACTTACTATGGCTTTCGTTATTGTTGTAACTACAAGCTACCTTAATTTTTCCAACAGTGGTGCCTTAATCTGTTTTTTCTTCTGATGTAGTCTTCCAATCAGTGTATATAACATTATCTGCCACTTCCCAGCCATGGCAATGGCTGCACCTGATCCAGCATCATGAGAATTCACAATTGTGTGATCTGGTAAGATGTTTTCCATAGAGAAGATGCAAATGTCAGAATGCCTCAGAAGGTTTAAATAACCATGTTAGCTTTCAACACAAACTTTAAATCATGCAAAAAAGAAAAAAAAAAGTTGGATTTATGCACAACTGTTTTAATCCTCTTGTACATTTTTTTTTTGCTGTGAAATGCACTGAGATCTCAATGCAAGTCATAGTCCGTTTTTGAGAAGTGGGGGGGGGATAATAAAGCTACAAAATGATTCATTTGTTCTGTCTGCTTTCCTAGAGATCAGGTGACCAGGAAAGAGTAGGTGGTTGTTTTCTTTCATGCTGGAGATCTGTCTGGGCTTTCCTTGGTCCCAAAAGTGGGATATTTTGGCACTATGTGCTTGAGTGATAACTATTCTCCAGCAGAAGAATGTTTTATGCCCTACTTGTCTTGTTTGTGGTATTCTATACAACCCCCCTGTTGTGATAGTTTTGGATATCCATTGGGCATTTTCATGTTTAACCGGGAATAAAAATAAAGATGAAAATAGTGGGATTAGTCCCTCTTTGTTTCTGGGTCTGCTGCACATTTGGCTCCTTGGCCAGTTCCAGGATTTGGGGTAGGAATTGTGGTGGCAATGTGTGAAATTCTTCCATGGTTCGTCAGTACCTGCACCAAAATGGGGCTGGTAGAGAAATAGATTAACACTGTGAACATATTATAGTTGTTTCATCCATGTCACATGGCACATCTGCTTTAAACAAACAGCAAGGGCTGTGGTGCAAGGCCCAGCTTTTAATATTGCATTGATCAGAGCAAAACCAACCCTTTTTCAGCTGAGCACACTGTAGGGATCAAACTTAAGCTAACTAAAATACAGACTTACAACTCAAATGCTAGATCCAGCTTAAAATTTTGATTTGGGATTTATCAAGGTGATGGCTGTAAATGAGACTGAGAAGCTCCCATGTTGACCATAGACTCATTTGTGTTCCTTATATAATATTATTAGTCAAGTTGTTTCTCTTCCTCCCTCATCTGGTATGCTTGTGGTTTCACACTAAGAAAGCTGTTACTAATTTTGTTGTGTAAAAATAGACCTAATGCTGAAGAAATAGTTGACTACAATACATGAAGTGGTTTCTTTTAATATGGAGATGTTTCTAGTAAAAAAAGACAGTAAAGCCTTCCTTTGCTCAAGTGATTACCAGAGTTGGAATGGTTCCTGATATGGATTTAGTTATGATGCAAATTTCTGCTTCTAGAAACAAAGGACATAGTTGAAAACCATTAAAAAAAAAACAAAACTAGCCACTGAATATCCAGATTAAATTGTAATTGTGATTCTTTTGAGGGTGGCACAACACCCTGCAGAGTAATGGATGTATTTTTAACTTTGACCAGATTTGATTGTCTTGCATAACTGATGTTGTTTCCATCCTGTACCTTCTGGAGCAAAGGGAAGGGCCCAGTGCTGCTTCCTGTGTAGATACTTGCTAGAACCGCAGTGTGTTCCAACAGGGAACATGGCAAAATAGGACATTGGCTTATGTTACCATCTGTCTTCTTGGCTTGACTGGGCCTGACTGAAGTTAAGAGCAGAATTTTCATTGATCTCAGTGGTTTTAGGCTCCCTGAATTATAAATATTTGGATATATAGATATATGGATATTTATATATAAATAGATTGGATCTTAAATAAGTGTCTGTCTTTAGAGGTGCTGTGCAGCCTGCTGCTGCTCATAGAAAACAGTGTGACAAGTCAGCCCTGTTTAACACAAGCATTCAGGTGTGTAATCCAGATGGATTTGTGTTTTATGGAAAAAAATGGACTATGCAAATCAGGTTGTCCAAGATTTTTGGCATGGGTAGGGGAAAAAGTGAAGTTTTTCAGCATATTTATAGTATGAACTGTCAAACCTAGGATGAAGTCTGTCTCCCCAGGAGAATTCGGATTTTAGCTATCAGAATCAGAGATGCAGCCTTTAATGTCTAGTTTTCACAGGCTGATCCCCCTCTGTCCCTGTCACCTGTAGGAAGAACAAGTCAGAGTGACTTTTAAATCCTTTTGAGCTTGGAAGAATAAGTGAACACATTCATCATTGTGTCCAAACAACTCGGTGCAGAAATTCTGCACAAAATACTGTGAGAAGGAAAGATTAGACAACCTGGAGGTGAATTTGGTGTATTCCTGTAGTTTTTTATCTCCATGACAGAAAAGCTGCCCCATGCTTTGTTTCTCTTGTGCTAGAGCAGTGGTTAATATATTAAAGAAATGAGGCTGAAGTCAGGTAGATTGGAAAAGGTGTATTTGTGGGGAACTGGGGAGGGTGTGCTTCAAGAGAAAAGGTTAACTTGAAAAATTGTGAGGTGTCAGGAGGTAGCAGGCAGGTGAAGATTAATGAGAATGATAGGTGTGGTCACAGTTGAAGATGACATAAGTGGTAGCTAAGCAAATTTTTTTTAAAATTTAGATTACGTGCAACATAATTTATTCCCTTCTGTCCTTCTTTGAAGTGTTTAGAGACAATTGACTTTTAATTTAGCAGCTGTAAAAACAGTCGAGGGAGGTGGAAACAATAGCTAGAGAAGAAAAGTTTTTTATATGTGTTAGTTCTATCATAGCTGTGCATTTAAGAGAACCAAACCAGCCCTGCAAATCTGCTTCCCTGCTCCACATTGAGGAGCCTCAGTTGTAGAAAACTTGTGGCTGTTGCATGGTTTGCTCCTTTCCTCTCTTTCTAGGCTGATCCATGTGTCTGTGTGGTGATAAGAAATGTATTCCTCTCGGATGCTATCCCAAAAAAATACACCTCTGTGTAGGTCAGGTCATCCGTGTGTCAGATATGGGCTTGCAAGGCTTAGGAGCACCTGAGGTTTTTGCTCCCAAGGGTGGAGGGATTTGCACAGTTCCAGGTCTCAGAGTAAGGTGTGACTTACCTTTCCTTAATTGCTTTCCAGAACAGAGGCAGCCTGGGTTGATCTGGTGATCGTGGGAATAAAGATCTCAGTTCAGGCTGATCGTGTTTCCCCAGGTGGGGTAACCCAGCAGGGGAGTGTGAGAGTTTCCAGAAGAATTGACCAACACCATGTGCTGACGTTGTTACAGTGGCACAGATCTGGCTAGAGGTGGCTGGAAGCTGGTGTGATGGGGGAAAGGATTGTCTAGATTTCCTGTGTGGAGAGTTTTTAGGGTAAAGCAGCCATGTCTACACTGGTGACTTCTTTTTTTCTCTCTTAAAGAAGCTTCACACACCCACCTGAACTATCAATTAAGCCAGGAACTCCCCAATGAGGAAAGGTATGCTGGAGTTGCATCGTATCAGGCTTTTACAAACTGCATTATTGTGGATCTTTGCACAATATTGCATGAGTGATTGTCTTGGATGTCAGCATTTCTTCTGTAGAGGGTGTGGTACATCTCATGATGTCTTTTTTCCTGCTGCAACAGATTGTGTCTGTGTAGGCCATTAAAAAGAAGAAAATTGTTTTAATCACTGCAGAATAAGTTAGAAAAGAAATTAATGATGATAATATGGAAGAATTAAAAAAAGATAGACATGGAATTCAGGTGCTTATTAATAAAAGATTAAACATTATTATTTTAAAAAATAATAAAAGGAATGCTTTGAATCATTATACATTTTAAGTAAGTACAAAGTCAGTTCATATAATAATGTTTCACTTTAACCAAAATATTGATTCCACAGTTCACTGTATCTGTGGGAGGAAACAGATCTTGTAAATAATTTATGTACTAGATCTTACTTCCATTTTGAAAAACAGTGAGGTTTTTTTTCCCCCATGAGCTAAATGCTTCTCCCTTATCCTCTTGTTCCTCATGATGAGGACTTTTGCCTGCTGCATCACTGAATGTTTCTGCTCCCGTCACTGTCCTGGTGCTCCCCACCTGGAGAAGCTGTTTTGCTGGCCTCGTTGTCCGTGTTGTTGTTGAGGATGTCATCACAATCCATCTGTGCCATCAGGTTGAAGCGCTCAGCCACGCAGTGGGCGGTGAGCCGAGCCTCAGGGTCGTGGTCCCAGCACTCCGTGATGGTGTCGCACAGGAAGCGCATTCCCTGCAGTCAGAAGGGCTGAAATTAGGATCAGAAGGCAGGAAGAAGAGGATCTAACACAGTCTCAGTGGTTTACCATGCTTCTGACAGCCTCCTGCATAAAGGCTGGTTTTGGCCAAGCTTAAGCACAAGAGGAATCTGCCTTAGTAAGTTGTGGAAGTGCTGATGCTTTCACTGGCACTGCTTGTGTTAGAGCAGCAGCCTCAGCTCTCACAGCATCTGCTCCCAAACATTCCCCATGCTCCCTGGAAACTGGCTTGTGTTGGCTGTGAGACTTAGAGCCTGTTTCCTTTCAGCCTCTATTTCCTGTCTCAGCCTTGCCCATTTGGATCACAGCATCCTAAAATCAGAAGGGACAAGAGAGATGTGCACAGTGACCCTGGAGGCTGCTGGTTGAGCCCAGGCTTCTGGGTTTGAGCAGAGCCCTGCCTGTAACATCTAGAGCGAGAGGATGGGGGAGGGAGGTAGTTTGCAAAGGTAGGTTTGGAAATAATTTCTGAAATCTGACTTTTTGTTTTAGTGGCATTCTGGCAGGATGTGCTGTGTCAAACACTCATTGCAGAGTGCAGCTGAACCTTGTTCTCTTATCACAAAACAGCATTTTGGTTGAGATGGGCTGAGGTGCTTCTCAGTTTACTCCAGGGCACATAGAGTTCCTCTCAGGTACAATGCTTATGTCTCCCAGAAATATTTTTTTTTTTTGTCCAGTTGTGTAGGGCTCTGAAAAGAGTCACAATATTTTGGGCCTAGGAGCAAAATAAATTATGGTATTCAGCTGGTGCTTTTCCCACTCGTTAGCTTGTAACACAGCTAGCACCAGAAGCTATGTTGAACCTTCCCTCGCCCATGTAATTCCATCATGTGCTATTGCTCTTGGCATCATTGTCAACTAAAGCTGGAACACAGTGGAAAAATCATTATTCTAAATAAAGCTTCGTGTTTTTCAGTGGGTTTTATGTATTTCTTAATTTGCAATTTAGAGAACCCTGAAGTTTCATATGGACCCACACAGGAGGAAAATCCAAGTCCTACAGAGGTACAGGTTCGGTTCCATCTGCCCTTCTGCACCTTACTCAGAACTCACTGCTCAGTGCTAAGGTTCATTGTGCTAAGTCTTCCATAATAGACATTGATTGGAGAGAACAAGATTGTACAGCAAAACTGACAGATGGTGTGTTTCAGCACCTCTGACTTCACTCATTAGCTTAGTTGAAAGGATTTGAGGGTAATTGATTACATGCAAAAATGAGCTAGCTTAGGCAAAGCTCTTAAAGTCATCCTGTTCTCAAACAGGACATCCAAGATTTCTGTAGTTATTTTTCCCTGAAATCATTACGTTTATTTGCAGTTTGCCTTGTAGTGATGATGCTCTTTTGAATGGTATAACTGAAACATCTTGTTTGGCTTACAAAATGAACTTACTTTGGCTTTTATATTAGATATCGGTTTTTCTATGATTCCAAAGGGTGCTGAGTTGTACAAGTGTATTTTTAGTGGCAATATTGACTTCCACTGCTCCTTCATGTCATGCAGTAGCCTCTGGTTCTGCCAGTACATCAGACTGTTCAGGTGCTTTGTGAACCAGATTCAGGAATTTACCTGGTCTAAAAAAGACCTTTTCTTTTTTCTGATGTGCTGGGGCATGAAACAAGGTAGAAGCAGGGACCTAAGGGGTCTGTAAGTTATACCGGAAACTGAGGATGAATTTCTTCAGCTGACTTTGTTGTGGGGCCTTGCAAGTAGTTGCCCTAAAGCTGCTATTGAGTGAGTCAGCCCTGTCAGGGAAATTAGTGCTGGTATTTGGCAGCAAATCAAACCATGGTCTTCACTTGACTGAGAGCAATCCTGATAGTTGAAATGCAGAAGTAGCATTTAGAGTGTTGCAGCAAACCTATTTTCATTAGTGGGAACATCTATGGGTGCCTCCCATTCAGGTGAGTGAGTTGTCACCCTTTCTTGGTGTCACTCAACACTTCCTCCCATAGGAAGCCAGCCTGGACCCCCGGAGTGGCACAAGCCGGTGGCTTTCTGCTGCTTCCCAGCAGATGGTGCTGCCCAATTCCTCATTTCCTCTGCAAAATGCCCAGGAAATGCTGTAAAGTTAGGTTTGTAAGGAAATGTTTATTAGACCAGCAGAGATTAGTAAGAGAAAAACTTTCAGCAACATGACATGGCTTTTCTGTTCCTCTTCCCCAGTGACCATCAGATGGTCCAATAAAAATTCCCACCTTACAAGCCTTGCTCTGCCTGCTACACCAACCCAACATTATTTCTGGGAGGTGACTGCAGTCAGCCTCCCTTCAGCCCTGGGAACAGCACAGTTAAGCTCAAACTCTAGCAAAGTGTGATTTTTGACAGCCCAAGCCTCTGTGTATTTTTCCTGTGGTTTCAAAGTTTATCAGAGACCCTGGGAAGTGAATGTCTGAGATGAATACTCAAAGGCTGCAAACACTGCTGATTGAAATTCCTGTATTTGCCTTTGTTAATGAAAAAGGCTGGGTGAGCTCCAGAAATGGACTCACTGACTGACAGAACTCCTGGGAGGGTCCCACAGAAGCCATGGATTCATTTGATGCTGTTTGCAGTTTTGGGCAGCCAGGTCAGCTGTGAATCTTTGGACAAATATGACTTTGAGAGGAGACATTGTAGGGAACATGTGGCTTCCTAAGGCTGAGAAATGCTCTCTTTTTTTTGCAAAGCCTGCCTCTGTTGTCCAGCAGGAGAGTGGAAGCAGAGGCAGTGTGTTTTACAGGTGGATATTGCAAAATGATGCACTGGGCACTGCAAGGCTCTGAAAGCCAGCAGGCTCTATGTTCCAGCTGGATTTTCATGTGAATGGGAGTGTTGATCAGCAGATGGTGTTTTTCCACAAGACATGTGAAATTCAAGAAGTATTGAAGTCAGACAAGAAGTGGAAGTCATGATCAACATGCCTGTTACCCCTCGTGTCCTTAGTGTGTGGCAGAAAGTGCTGGCCTGGGGCAGAGGACTCTTGTCAGGGCAAGGAGGGAGCTCTGTTTCTGTTGCTGGTGGCTCTGGGTGTGCTTGTGGGTGGTTTTAACAGAGCACATTTTGTCACTGCTGAACTGTACCTGTTCTGGAACACCAGCTTATGCCCTCTGTGCTGACACACTTTGCTTTCAGACCTTCTGAAGGCTGGTGAAAGACTTCCATTGACAAGCCCTGAGCTTTGCAGAGTCCCTGCTCTCAGCTGCACTCACTTTACCTGAGTGTTTCACATGATGGAGATGCTCCCTGGTTTGCTTTTCCTTGAAGCAGTGGAAATTTCTCTCATGTTGAAGGTAATTTTGAGCTTGAAACCTCCAGAGCCAAGCAGGCAGAAGGCTGGATGTGCCTCCTTTTTCCTCTGTCCCTGCTCTGAATTGCTGAGTGTGAGGGGCTGTGTGTTTCCTGAGCTTTCCCGAGTGCTTAGGGGAGAAGTGGGGTGAACTCCACTGATTTACTGTTTCATGAGAAGAGCTTCACTGAAGTGCTCCATTTTGCTGTTACCCTCAGGGTGTCTGAAACCCATCACCTGCTGTTCACAACTTCCTGATCATGACTATTGATCAACACATTCTGCTGTGCCCATGGTTGGTGGCTTTTGTGCAACATGGAAATGAGTCCAGTGGGATTTGTGTGGGACCAGCCATCCACAATGGAACTGAAAGTAGATCCCAGGAGTTCTGCCCACTTTGACTATAAATTTACATTTTCAGGCTGGTTTAGTGAAGAAGGACAATATGTGTTGCTCTTTTCTGAACCAGTTGCTCCCAGCTTACCTGGTGCACCAGCCAGCTGCTTGGGATCTCGGGCCGGCCTCTGCCATGCAGCACGATGTCTCTCATGGTGTCCACACAAGGCTGCTCCTGGACTTTTGACCCAAAAGGCAGCTCATAATTCTTTACCTCTGCAAGGAAGCAACAGCAGCATTACAGGATGTTTCTAATGCATTCCCTTCTTTGTTTTGGTATGGCCCACTGGATTTGTTTTTAACAGTCTGCAAAAAAATAAGCAGATCTGGAAACAATTGAGAATTTTAACAGAGAAATGTAGTGCTGGGTTTTCACATAGAGGTTCTTTTCAGACACAGCACTGAGAAACCATATGACCTCCTCCCTGAACCCAAAAGATGCAGTACAAAGGACCTGGTTTGTCTTTGGGTTAGACAGTTTGAGCAGGTAGAAAGTACTGTGCTGGTGAAGGATGGGAGGAGTGGCTATGACACAAGAATTTCCAGATTTCTGCTACAAGCTGGGAATGGGTTAGAGGAGAAATGGCCCTTCCAGAAGAGCAGCCCCATGTCATGGAAGACCAAGGAGAAACTGGCTTTTGGCAGAGGCGAGAGGCCACCCTGGTTTCTGCCAGCTCCTGCCCAAGTGTGAATGCAGGTGAGATATGACTGGGGAGAGATGGCCTGAAAATTCTGCCTTGAGAACAAAGGATGCATGGGGCATCTGAGCCAGGCAAGGGCCTCCCACTGCCAACCAGGGCTTGCAGGGCAGTTGGAGCAGCTTTCTGGCAAAGGGTTGGGGGCTCCTGCACTTCTATGGACTTGTATTGTGAGTAGGTCGGATAGGGAAAGAAAGTAAATGGGAGCAGGCAGAAGACAGGCAGGGTCTAACTCCAGGGCAGTTAATGAAATGTTTTGCTACACACAACTGTAGATGGCAGGATATGGCTCTGGAAAATGACAGGGAATGTCATACTGTCAGAGGCTGGGTTTGTGAGTTCCCATTGCAACATAAGTTCTCTGGTGTTGTCTGAAGGAAAAAATGGTTGAGGGGGGGAGGCACCTTTGGCTCTTCCCGCTTGGTTTGCTTTGCATCACCACCACAGGCTCCATGGCAGCTCGTCAGCTTTGAGCAGGGGCTGGCCCAGATGTCCCCATGGGGTCCTGGCCTGCTCCTTGGCCACTGAGCCACCGCCCTTCAGCCATGGCACACAGAGCAGGAGAATCTGTCACCAATGCTTGGCAGCCCTGCAGAGACCTGGGCCACCCCAAGTCATATTTTGAGCCATCAGTTGGGATGCGGGAGTAAGGGAGCAAAAAGGCACACAGCAACCTGAGTGTGACGCTCCTACCTCCTACCACTTCACATCTGGAGGCCATTTCCCACAAAACAAGGGCCATGGAGTAGACATCCATCTGCTTGAAAGACTCCAGGTCTTCCAGGTTCACTCTGGACTCCAGAACCTCTGGGGCCATGTACCTGGCAGTGCCCACCTGGTCACAGAGAAGAGAGAGGCATTAGCAGGGGTGGGCGAGGACTTTGCCACGGGCCATGGGGGGGGCTGGCAAACTCTGCTCCAGAGAGACTCGGTGGGTCATACTTGCCTGCCCGCTGTTGGCAAAGTCATCCACTGTCAGGGAGGGGTCGAGGCGGATGGCGATGCCGAAGTCGCATAGCACGCACTCCTGCTCGCTCTTCACCAGGATGTTTGTGCTCTTGATGTCGCGGTGAGCGATGGGGATTTTCGGGCGGCCGCAGGCGGTGTAGTCGCTGTGAAGATGAGCCACCCCGCTCACCAGGGACCCAGCCATCTTCTGTAGGTCCATCCAGCTCAGCACGTGGTGGGACAGGTAGTCCTTGAGGTTGCCCCGGCTGTGGTAGGCGGTGATGAGCCAGTACTCCCGGCGGGGCCCCGTGCCCCGGTCCTCGGCAGTGAGGAACTGCAGGACGCTGTCGTGCCTGAGGCTGGTGTCGGTGAAGATCTGGCTCTCGTTCTTCCAGGAGGAGTATTCCTCGCAGGGGAAAATCTTCACGGCCACGGTCTCGTACTGCCCCGAGCGGCTGTGGCTCAGCTTGGCCCTCCACACCTCCGCGAACTGCCCTTTGCCCACCATCTCGTCCAGCTCGATGGGGAGCAGCTCAGCGGGGCGGCTGCTGGCGCAGCCGGGGCTGGCGCCGGCGGGGCTCTCATCCATCAGCACGGACAACTTCTCCTCCCGCTCGGTTGCCTTCCCCGGCTCCGGCAGCGCCGGGGATTGTCCCTGTTTCCCACCCCACACCTTGGCTCTCTTGCGTCGCTTCTGCGTGCGGCAGAGGTAAAATATCACCGTGATCATCACTGCCACCAGCAGCGGGGGCAGGAGGCTGATGGCAGCCACCGGGATCACCTCTTTGCTCTGCAGCATGGAGTAGCCTGAGGGGAGGAAAGCAAAGGCGAGGTGCTGCTGCTGCTGCGGGTCTGCCACAGCTCGTTTTCATCACGCGGAGGAGGAAAATATGCAAAGCTGTTAATGGAGCGCAGCCCTTTGCGGGGCCGCACAAGGGCTCATCCCGACACAGAACCCAGATGTAGGCACTTAGCAAGGGGGCTGATCGGTTTTGGTCTCAAATTTAGCTCCACTCATGAACAGAAGACACAGGGCAGAATTGCTTGGACGGGACAGTGTGGCGCGAGAGACTGCAAAGGGCCTTTTGGGGGTCACAAGTGCTGCTTATGCTCGTGGCAAGGGGAGCTTGGCCGGAAATAACAATGATAAATCTCAGGTGAGGCTCGAACACAGCAAATCTCTGAGGGGGCTTGGGGCTGAAGCTTTGCTGGACCCCTGTGGTACAGAGAGAGCCAGGAGGGATGCTGGGGGTGGGCAGTGTGCAGGACCACCCAGCCCAGGGGAGTAGAGAGATGCTTTGCAGGATAATTAGCGCACAGAAGCATCATTTCAGTGCTTGTCTGCCAGTGCTGGCATCTCCTTCCTCAGCCCATTACAACAGCAGCCTCAACAATCACCAGGGCATGGCTACATTTATTTTGTTTCTTGTAAACCCCCTGTTGGCCTTCAGATTGTCAGGGGGAGGACACACACACAAAGCCATAACCCTCACACAACATATAATTGTCTGATCCTTTGATGTTCGTGATTCCTGGAATAAACATGCTGAGTTCAGTAGAGATATTCAAGTAAAATCTTACTCAGAGGTTTTTCTGCCAAGTATAATAACCCAGGGGAAGAGGGATAAGAATCATTCCATAAGCAAAACTCTCACTGCTTGACCTCAGTGTGTGCAGATCATAATTCAGGTTCTGGAAAAACAGAGCATTTAGCTATTTTCCTTGGCAAATTTAAAAAAAATGTGCTGCTGCTAATTTCTGCAAGGCTGTGAAAGCGTTTCTAAAATAAGCATCAGGTTTAAACCACAAGATCATCTTAAACTGATATAAATCAATAACTAACTCAGAAATATGTTTATTTTGGGAAGTACTGGGCTTGGATATCACCTACTGCTTTAATGGATTTACCCGATGCTTTGGATCCCATCTTTGAAACCCTGAAGAAAGAGAAGATATTTTTAAAGGAGTTGCGTGCACAAGTCCCGAAAAGGGGAAGTTAACACAACTTCAGGAAACTCCTTCATGAGGATGCTCCTTCCTGATGGAAGTCTTTTGATACACAGGGGTTGCAGCAGGGCTTAGACCCCCTCTATGGAGAGCAAATGTAGTTGTTCTGGCAATAATCACAGCTCTGTAAACCCACACCTTGTCGAGCATTGCTGTGTGGGTCTATCCATCCCTGCTGGGAGGATATGGACCTCCAGGGCTGGGCTCAGCTGGAGCACAGGTGGAAAGGACTTCCCATGCTCCACCCTACCCAGCATCTTCCCAAGGTCTCACCTGGGCTTCTGTGTGCACAGCTTTAGGAAATGATGGCTCTGTGTGTTCATTAGTGTGGTCTCTGAGTTCTGATGGAGTCACTGCACCCCTAGTGTGAGGGCAATGCCACCCAGCAGCCCAGACCTGAAAGCAGAGCTTAAGGAATAAAGAAACAAGAAAATCTGCCTGCTTCAGCTTCTGGAGAAATGCTTGTCTCTGTTAGATATTTCTCTGCTCGGGAACTGTCTATACCATTGAATATGACCATAAATTAATATTTAGAATGCAAATGATCCCTTTAAACAGAAGAGAAGGATGAAAAGAATGGGGTCTGTGAGCCTGGGGTTTGCCTAAGCTGGCCCCTGGCCCATATCTAAGAGGAGGGAGTTGTTAAAGACCTGCACTGGTCTTGCTCTGACTTCCAGCGCTTTCCGCAGAGGCTGACAGGAGGAGGCTGGTGATGGAGCCTTCGCTGGGGGCGGCATTTCCAATGAGCCAGTTGTCATTTTTGTGTGAAATTACATATCCTGGCATCGCCTTTGGGGTTTGACCATCTCTCCCTAGAAGTGTGTGTACCTGTTATGTTTGGCTGGGGAAGCAGCAAAGTACCGCCAAATTTAGCATCATTTGCCTCCATTATAGTGGCTTGTTTGTTCAGATCATTTGCATTTCATGTGATGTTTTTCTTTTTTTCCTTATGTTGCAGGAGAAGATATGCCACTGGCTTGCAGGTTCTGCTCAGGACCATTTTCAGCATCTCCTTCTTCTGTGATTATGAAAAATTGGAGGCATTTCATTTTGCTTTTGTTACAGGTCGGATTCTTGATGGACACTTGGATAAACCTGGTCCACTTGGAGGTTTAGACAAGCCCCCAAAGGCTCTGGTTGGAAATATTTCCAAAGTATATGACCCTCCTGAGGCACAGAAATGAGCTGCCTCTTAGTTTTCCCTCCTGTGGCTTTACAGCTCCTGTTGGATCTCCAGCCATGTGCAGCAGTGTGCCAAGCCACACAGTGTGTGTGCAGAGGAGGCATTTCTGTGTGCCCAGCCCTGTGTCCCTGCATCTCCACCTCTTTGGATTACAGCTATGAGGGATGCCAGCCATTCCTGCAGGTGTGTTCTGGGGCAGGATTTGCTCCAAGGTGATTTATTTAAATATTTCACAGCTTTTGACTCACACTGAGTTACACCAGCTCCTGGGTTCCTCAGTTGATTCAACAAGTGCTGAAGGCATGGCCCACTGAGAGATGTGGTGGATTTTCCTCACCTGATGTTTCCAGACAAAGGCTGGAGGTATTGCTGTAGGAATGCTTTGGCCACAGACAAAATGCTGGGCTCAGTAACAGGGTAGAGATTTTAACTGGCTTTTATATAGGGAGGTCAGAGATGGTGAGAGAGCCTCTTCTGCCATTGCATCTCCTACTCTGCAGGAAATACAAGGGATTTGCCATTGGTGTGAGGTGCTGCTCCCCCCATAAACAACATTAACAAAAGCACTGACCATTGGTGTGGTTCTCAAAGATGAGTTTGTCATTGCACTCCTGCTCATCCACACAGCCACAGATGTAGATGATCCCATCCTCGCTGGGCTGGTGGCTCATGATGCAGCGTGAGGTGTTGTAGTTGGGGACCATGAGGTTTTCGATGGGGCGCTGGGGGTTGTGGCAGAGCGTGCTGATCCTGATGCTCTCGTTGTCCTGTCTCCTGCATGTGACAAATGAACAGCATTAGCCTGGCAGCTTGGCCCTTGTGTCACATGTGCGTCACTCTAAACCCAGTTCTAAGGTCATTTATTTCAAGCTGTGTAGGGAATGAGTTTTTTGCAGTGGTTCTGATATAATTCTACTTACATGTACTTATAGGACCAGTAATGGGGATGACTGGCCCTGCACAGGCTACAGCATTGTAGCTACTCCTGGGTGCCTTCAAAGAAATGACAACCATTCATTACCTTCCCAGGGACAGCCTCTGCCTGCTGACCTGGTGGTGCGAAGTGGGGGGATGAAGGTATGGAGAGGTTTCACGATGTCTTTGAGGTCAGCTGGGAAGTCAGACATAAGAGCCAAGGAAGAAACCTAAATTCATCACCCTCTCCCTGGTGAAGTCCCCCCATTTCTGCACTCCCCACGTTTTCTGGGGACTGCCAGGTAATTTGACAGAGGAGCTCCCAGATGAACAGCCCTAGGAGGGTGAGATCCCTTCTGCCAAGGCTAGGCCCCTGGAGGACATGAGCATAAGGCCAAAGCTGCTGCTGTGACTGAGAAACCCACTCAGGAGATGTTTGGAGGATCCACAGATGCCTCTGCAAGTGAGCAGAGAGCAGCAAGGCTGGCCTGGAGGTGAGCCCTGCCTGCAGGGATCTTATTCTCTGGATGAATCTTAGAATGGGAAGGGAGATGCTGGGAGGGGTTGGCAGGGTATTTGTGACTGTGTAGCTGCCTCACCCCACCCAATACACGATGCAGGCTGCAGCTGCATCCTGTGTAGTGGGATTGTTTCCCTGGCATGGGGATTCCTGCTGCAGGGGCCTTGCTTTTTCCTGCATACGTCAGCTGTAAATGGGAAAAACCCAGCAAGACACTACCCAGTATTTAAGGTGGCTTCTCCATGTGTGTGTAGGGGAATTTGGGGCAGGGAGTGGATTTTGTTGTTTGTTTGTTTGGGTTTCTTGTTGTGTTTTGCTTTTCAAAAGTCCATAATGCAACAATTAGGTTGAGGCAAACTCCTACTGAAAGCTGGCATACAGCATTCACACTAATTAGCAGGTTGAGATAAAGCCTAGCGATAAGTGCTTGGTTGGCTTTCACTTTGGCAGCCAAATTACAAGGGAAAGTGGAGGAAAATCACTCTGGGCAGATCCAAAATGGATGCTTTTTTTAGTTTTGCTCACGGGGACCAAAAAGCTGGGGGAGGCACTCTTCCGGGCCAAACCAGGCAGTGTGTGCTTGGTCTGAAATGCAAGATTGTGTTCCCTGTCCTGGCACCTCTCACAGGAGCAGAAAAGGACTTTTCCCAGGAGATGGGAAAGAGCTGGGTTAAACCCAGAGGGTTAACCCCAGTGTAGTGCCAGCTCAGATGTCCATGTGCAGGATGAGGACTGACCTTAGCTGCACCCCGGCATGTGAACTGAGGTTTCACCCACTTTATGCAAGAGAACATCATAGGTTTCGAGGTCAGGGCTGCTGGTTTGCCCTTGGGTTCAGCTTGTAAAGCTAAATTCAGAGGTTTATGCGTGTTTATAGGTCCTGCAGCACTTGCTACGCTTTGTGTCAGGCACTCAAAAGCTTCATTTATTTAGAAAATAAACCGGTACTAATTACAGGGCAGAGCAAATGATTCTTTTACTATGCATTGTAATTTTAATTATAGCAGAGTCAAAGAAAGAGGAAGAGAAAGTCCTGAATTACTGCAATAGGCAATAACACAAGCACGGTGGTACACACATGAACCCCTTCTTCCCCCCCGTCTCCCCGTGGGGAGGGAATTCCCTCTCACCATATTGCCACGCAGATCTCGTAGGGGTCCTCGCAGTAGGAGTTGAGGTTGCAGTTGCTGTAGCACACCTTCTCCTCGCAGGCTGGAGCTGTGGAGTCGCACCACTTGCACAGGTTGGTCTTGAGGCTGCGGCGGGCGCCGGCACCGCAGGCTGCGGAGCAGAGAGGGGCTGCAGGTGAGCGAGGCCGTGCTCGCCCTCAGCCGGGAAAAACAACCACCATTCCCAGCGATTCACACAGCCAGGGGAGAAGGAGCCTCAACTGACCCCATTTCTCCATGCATTTTTTTTTTAAAGCTTTTGTTTTGCTCGCCATTGCCCAGTCAATTGTGCTCTGTGTTATCCCAGAGCCTCAAGGTGATGGGAGAACGCTGCCGGCAGGTCCCGCCGGACAAAAGCCTGGGAAACCACAGAGAATCACGTTTTCCTTCTGCTTTTCCCGTACCATTTATCATCAAGGGGAAACTTACTTCTTCCTCTACAACCCAGGCTCAAAATGGCATTTCCCCTCATCTCGAGTGTTCGAAAAGGAACATCTCCGGGTCTCTGCATGCCTGACGACTTCCTTTATTCGCCTCTCAGCAGGAAGAGAGGTGCTGGGGAGGGATGCACTGCCAGGCTGGGACAGCTCCCTCCTCTCCTGCTATCTCCTCGTCCTCCCCCTTCATTTTCAATGAGGCCAAGCTGGGAAATGTGTTTGCTACCCACTCCCCAAGCATCTGAAACTTCCCAGGCTCTGGGGAAACAGGGGCTGCTCCCTCCGGGGCTCCAATGTCTACTGTGCAACATCCCAGCATGAGATGCTCTCCCATCCCTGGAGCCTCAGATTGGCCACAGCAGCAGGAATAACTGCTGCCTGTGAGGAGCTGCTCTGCCTGTATCTCACAGGCATAACATTATCTCTAATTTTATAGAAAGGGTGCATGAACCATGCTTGGTTATGGGATAAATCTTAGCTAAATTTAAACTTCCTGTCTTAAGGCTGCTAAATGTCTTTTTTTTTTTTTTTAAAAATGCCACTGAGTGGTTTATGTAGAAATATGTATTTATACTTTTTTAAAACTTAAATATATACACTCTAAAGCATTCAGGTATGAACCTGAACTACAGTAGATCATTTTTTGAGGGTTTGGGCCCTCCACGGTTCTCTGGCTGCCATGTCCCTGAGCCACCCAGCAGTGCTGAGTGCTCCCAGCCCCTATGGAAAGGGCAGTCATGGTTCACTGTGCTGCCACAGCCCTCACAGCTTTTTTCATCACCAGCTGTAAGTCTGAAGAAAAACAAAATTGCAAAATCCCTGAGTATGGCTTGGGAAGATTCAGCCCCTGCAGGCAGGGCCCAGCTGACGCATCACAGCCATGGGCACCCCCAGGTTTGTCAGCAACATGCAGGAACTCCTTTATTCTTGATGGTGACGTCTGTGACATGCTTGTGTTCCACAGCCGAGCCCATGAACCCTTTCTAATGCATATTCTGTCCCAACAGCAAAAAGGAGTTTTTAACTTCTCTGCTCCCCA
Organism: Anthoscopus minutus; assembly: GCA_013399455.1. Taxonomy (NCBI): domain Eukaryota; kingdom Metazoa; phylum Chordata; class Aves; order Passeriformes; family Paridae; genus Anthoscopus; species Anthoscopus minutus. The sequence continues at coordinate 93,228 of VWYI01023767.1, read as the reverse complement.
AATCCATGGCATGCAGCCTGCTCTGACAGCATCCCACGTGCCTGCTCTGCTTCCCTCCCAGCGACAGTCGTAAAGAACTGCTGGAAGGCTCCCACACAGAAATAAACCATTTACAAGCTCCCATGGCCTTGTATGTAAGGCCAAGGTTAATGGTAGGGGGAAAACCTGGGTGCAGAGGAAAAGCCTGTTGCATCTGAAGGCTGAAAGGAGGAAATTTTGGTTTAAATGACCCATGCCAGGCTTAAAATGCAGCTCAGCAGGGACTGTGTTGTGCCAGGTTTTGGGGAAGCAGGGAGCAGGGTAGGTGAAGATATTGTCCACAGCCTCTTGCTCAGCATTCACCCTATCCATGAGGCTGCTCTGGCCCTGCTGGGGCACCCTGGGATTTTGTGGGTGACCTCAAGAGATCCAGTTACCCACTCCCATTCGAGGGTTAGCTACCGAAACCATGGATTCAGCTGGGATTTGAAGCACCTGCAGCCAGTGGGAGCTACCCTCACCTCCCTGCCTTGCTCTGCCAGCACAGGGCTCGCAGAATCTGAGGCAAAACTCCACTGGAGGATGAGAGTTTTGGGTGTGGAATAGAAATCAAGCCCAGGATTTCTGTACAGCTTTCAATTTACAGCGACCACACCCTACAAACCCTATTTGCATAATTTCATGGGAACAGAGAATTTAAGGTAAACTGGTTTCTCACCCCAAAGCCAAGCCCTACCACACCCGGGGCTGTGCTCTGGTGCTGTCACTGCCATTGTTCCTCTTTCACCCCTTCAGCACAACCCATCCACACCATGGCTTGTGCTGTGTTTGCAGCAGGCTGGTGTGGGATTGGCTCAGCACCGACACCCCAGGGATACCTGGAGGCTCTGCAGAGCAGTAACAAAAGGACAAATCCAGGTTATGGATGTTGCTGGTGCAGGATGAGATTGGCTATTTATATATTAATACCCACCAGGTATGTTTTTTACTTATTTATATCTAGGGTTTGCTTGAGATCTCAGAGCAGAGCATTAGACTTGCCAGTAATGCACTGCTGTGTGTGGTGGGGATCTTGGCTTGGCTGTGCTGTGCAGAGGGGAAGCCAGAACAGATGAAAGAGTTAAATATGGAAACAAGATCCAGAAATACAGCAGTAACCCGACAAAATTCTTTGGAGACAAATTGTTCTAAACTAACTCAGGCTGTGATTCTGTTATCTGCTCTGCAAGAAAGGTCAGAGCAGGAATCTCTTTTTTATCCCCCCTACGTCCTTCTTGTCCTAGGAAGCTAAAAAGAAGAGCACAAAGCCCATTGCAAGGTAGGCTTGTGTGTCCTTGAACCATTAGCTCGTAGGTACAATTTAACTGCCACATCACTCATCTTGGCCCTGATTAGACCCAGATGAACACTTTCAATATTAATAGTTGGATGATTTAATAAAGCTGCACAAGCAGTAAAAGTAACAATACACTTCCATAAACGGGTTCCAGATGTTGCCAAGGCAAATGCTAAACATCAAAATACAAACTTCAAAAAAAAAAAAGGCTAGGAAAAAAAAGCTGGATAAGCAAAACTTGGAACAAACTATAAACTAATTAAATGTGGGTTGAGTTTTCCAGAAATAAATTGAAGCCATAAGGATGTGATGTGAGCCAATAAATAGTACAGTTAGTCAAAGTTATTGTGGAACGACAGTTGGAAAGATGGTTTGAAGTCACCGATAGGTGGGCTCACAGCAAGCTTGGCTTCCCATCAATAGGAAGGCTTGTTCTCCTGTGCACGAGAGCAGGATCAAATCTTCTGGTATCTATCACTGGGACCCCAGAGAGGTTACTGAGAGAATATGAGATGATTTTCAAGTCGAGGAATAAAGGAAAAATGATGCCAGGAGCGCCTGTGTCTCTCCTGCAATAACAGCAGGGGTGATACCACCACCCAAGGACGCCAGGGTATTTTTTCCTGCATGCCAAGGCAGCAGTCCAGCCTCTCACTGCCTACAGGGCAATCCACAACCTCTGCCTGCCCACTTGCAAAGCCCATGGAAACACCACTGCTGTAGTCAATAACCCACCCTCTTCCCCATACAAGAGTCATTGAAAACAGCTCTCTGAAAGAATTTCACCCCAGTCCCATTGCTGCAGTTGCAGAAGCAGCCACCCTCAGCAGATGAGCTTTCTGCCAGCAGGGACTGCACCTCTAAGAACATGGAGGGGAATTTTGTGAGCCCCAGAGAGCAGGTGGGTCATCCAGCACCTAACTCTATCTCCAGTTTTCGCCACACTGTGGTCCCCAAGGAGGAGGAACCACTAAGGAGCAAGCTGGAGGTGCTTGGGGGTGCAGGCACAGCACATTTGCTACAGGCAAGGAGAAAGCACCTCGTAGCCCAGGCAAGGGCAGGAGATGCATTTTCACTGAGGGGCAGAATGAGCATTTCCAGTTCTCAAGTGTTCCCCCTGACATGCTGTTTTGAGACACCTAAACACCAAGGTGGGCTCAAGGGAATGTGGAGTGAGATGCTAGAGCACTTACCCCTGTTCCCAACTCTCCCCTTCAGAAGGTGGAAGGGGACCAAGACTTTTGTTACACAGGACCTCCATTATAGGATCTTCAGATCATGATCTGTTTTGCAGTGGTAACTTTCTTTACATTGCTCATATTTCTCAAGGCCAAAGAAAAATTGGTAATTTTTAGGTCATAAGTGTTCTACAGTGATGTCTATCCCCTTTTTCCATGTCTCTCCAAGCACCTCGGGATGGGACTGACACTATTTCAGCAGTCACAGAGAGCTGCCCAGCTTGCTGTTACTGTAGTGGCTCTGGGAGCCCCTGCATCATCTTTTCCATGCAAGTCAGTTAACCTGTAATCCCCAGGCTTTGCACTGGGAGAGACTAAGGCCAGGGAGATTAGTTGAGATGCTCTTTGTTTTCGCTAACCAGCAGTGCACTTAAACACAGGACTGGGGAGCAGCTCTAACTCAACCCTGCAGCCCTGTTATCGCTGGAAACCCCCAGATAGGTGCCCTGATGGAAACACAACTGCACTGGGATCTGCTTTCCCACCTGGGTGAGCCTGGGCTCCACAGTGAGTCCTGTGTCTGCCACCAGATTTAGGATTAGGTTTTGCTTTGGGCTTTATCCATGTTTAATGACACAAGTCCTCAATAACAGAGCCTCTCACAAAATTACTATGAGAACAAACAAATTCCTTCCCTTTTATATGCACTACTTTGTTTCTAAGATTAATCCAGCAGCAGAGCTGATGGGCTCTGCTCTGCTGCTGAGCTGTGAGAGAGCACCAGGTGCTCCCCATCACCAGGTTACTCCTGAGCTGCCTCCTCCATGATGCAACAACCAGTGCCACAGATGGGCAATTCCTATTCCTACCATCGGGGTAATTCCTATACCCTGATTTCCAGGAGATTCTGTGCAAGGTCAGAAGTTCCCATGGAAGTTGTTCAGCATGACCTGTGTAAGAGTGATCCCAGATTTGTTGCAGTTGGTTTGAGCTACATCTGACCTGTCAAAAAATGCCTGATCTTGTTGCAGCATCCAGCTGTGCTGCAGAATCTCCCCAGAACCAGACCTCAAAGTGTTGTACTTCTATTCTGGATGCAGCTCAGCTTCCTCCAGCAGATTCCTGTTCTCCAGTGGAAGGGTCTGGCGCTGCTTTCAGCTGCTGAACCAAAGAGGTTTTTAGTGCCAGGTTGCTCTTCTCCATCCATGTGCTTTACACTGAATCTTTATCTTCCTAGAAGAGGTAGAGCAGACCAAATGGAGCTGAAAAAACTTAATATCTCAGTGTTTGCCTCTGCAAGGCACAAGTCACTGGCTCTCCCAGGAAATCCATCAGGGCTGCATTGAGATCAGGGGACCAACACAGGCTCCACCCTCAGGTACGTGGTCCCACATTATCCTGCATAATAAATACTGCATTTGGCAGAGAACAGTATGGAGCAAAGAATGAGCCAGAAATGTTTCCTGGTGCATAAAAAATGACTGATTTTGATTGTGTTAGACACCAGTTCTCCCAGTGCCAGGAAGGCATGCAGTATACATTTCTGGTTTGCTTGGACCTTCTTCAAACAGGCTGACTTATTCTACCACTTATTTTTCCTTTGTGAAAATATCACTTTAAATTCAGTGTTTAGCAAATACTGCTTAGTCCCATTACAAAGTAAATTGGGTATGGATCATACCAGCAGGCTTCTCCAGTCTCTTTCAGATGCTTAAATTACATCATGATCTAACTTCACCCAGGGGAGGGACAAGCTCTGCTGATTGCTGTCCATCCTTCTGCTTTGGTAATCTCCGGTATTTCTCAGGTGCCTTTCACAAGTTTTGTGTGCATTGGTGCAAAATGGGTAATGCAAAAAGGATCATGCTTTTGGGGCAGGGGGATGTTTCGTACTGAGGTACCCCAGGGCTGTGCCCCAACAAAGCCAGCAGCATCCAGGGAAGCTGGAATGCCAGGAGCCAGTGAGGAGATGCCTGGCACTTGGCAGGGAGAATTGGCAGGAGCAGTTTCTCTTTGTTTGTGGTCAGTTGATGTCTGGGTGACGACAGGGGAGTGTGCCTGGCCCTGCTCCTCCATCTGCCCTCGGAGCCACTTGTCTCCTCCATCCACTCTCACCAGATCTCAAGTTTCTTCCACAGCTTTCACTTTCTGACCCCCAAAGCTGCTCCTGCTGGGACAGCCGCTGCTCCAGCCCTCTGTGTGACTGGGGTTGGGATGCTGGGTCCGGCCAGTGTCCGGCCCTGGGGCTGGCAGGTGCAGCCAGGCCAGCAGGGATGCCTGTGGCGGGGGCTGCAGGGGCAATTATTTGCCATATCGTGCTCTCACTTGTGTTTAAAAACAACAACAGCTCAACTGACTCATAGGTCCTACAGCCTCTGAGTCATTTTTATTTCTGGATTTCACTGCTCTGCCCTTTGCAATGAAGGGAGTTGCATGCTCTCACACACTCACAACACACACACGCACGCGCACACACACACACATATCAAGTTCACATTTGTTTTTCCCCTATAAAAACAAAACAATTTCCATACCATTAATGAAACAGAAATGATTTGACTTTGTGTACCCTGGCTTTTATTTTCCATTGTATAAACTCTGCAGATGAAATAATGATGGTTGTAAAGTAAACCTTTTTTTTTTTCCCTTTCCCTTTCCAGGCAGCCTCTTTTTGAAATAGCAATAGGGAGTCACTTACAGGCTTGGCTTGCGCTGCGCCTGTAGTAATTAACCCCTTCATCCCTAGCTTTTCCTCTGTTGGAAGTCAGCCACGGGTGAAGGCTTCAGCAGGTCTCCTCTGGGACAAGAAGCAAAGCGGGGGAGCAGAGCAGGCAGGGAAATGTGGGGAAGGAGGCCAAGAGCTGCTCCAGGCAGAGCACTGGTGTGTGCCTGGAGCAATGCACTCCTGGGCTGGACAGCTTTCCTGGGAGAGCCAGAGTGCTGGCACTGCAGGGCCAGACATACCTTAAGTCTTCCTACACCCCCCAGTTTTTTTAGGTTTAAACCAGCAGCAGTATTTTGTGTTCAGCCTGGCAGCCCCGCCCTGGGTCACCTCTCTTCCTTCCCATTCCAGGGGACCACAAGTGAAACGTTCTCTCTACTGCACACACCACTGCAGGAATAATCTGGGGTAAATAATCAATCACCTAATCTTGCTCTTTTTGTTTACAGGGCCGTTATGATTTTACAAAGTACTCAGAGGAACATTGTTGGGGTGAGGTAATCCTCTCACAGCAGCAGATCCAGCTGGAGCTGGGTGTGTGAGCACGTGCCTGCCTTGCCCTGCACAATGAGGTGAGCTGCCCTCCCCACGAGGGTGTGAGCTCTGCTTCTTGATAGACCCTTACCATCACACACAATCTGTCTGTCTTCAAGGCCTCCACACATGCCACAGGCATTTTTCCTAATCATATTTATCATGCAACAGCACAACCCTGCATCCCCCCAGCATTAGATCAGATGCTTCACTGATGCCTGGCCCGGGTGGGTTGGTGACACTGGCTGAGATACTGTTCCTCTTCCCAGACTGGGTGATGTGTTTTATATTATTTCTCTTGGATTTATTAAGCATTATGTAACTGGCTAACCAATCCCGCATGCAACGCAATCGTGGCTGATTTCATGTCAGTGGAAAGTAAACAAAAAAACTGCTCTGAAGTGGCTAAACTGAAATTCATTTCCACATGCAGAGCAATTCCTGGAGGATCTTTCCCATCTCCTCACGGTTAATTTGCATCCAAGCTCTCATGCAACCCATGAGAAAAGAGTTATGGAAAAACTGCGCATAGAACATGACAGTGTGCTATGAGGAAAAATTATTAAGATGAAGTTTACTTAAATATTTTTAAGCAAGCTTGTTGATTTCACCTGTGCCTTGAAATGTGTAACACTTGCTTATTTTTTGTCTTTCAGCTGGGGAACTCAAAATGTGAAAATTACTCACCAAAGAAAGTTTGGGGTTAAAGTTTGAAAACCTAGGCAAGACAACCCTGTGGTCCTGAGGTACTGAAGCCCAGCAGGACCCAGCCCAACATGACAATGAAGATGTTCTGTCCTTGCTGAGCTTTGGAAGCTTATGTAAATATATGGTGAGAGACACAAACTATACCCCCATTAGACTCTGAACCCAAGCTCTCTCAGGAGTACTTGCTTTCTTGTGTCATGGACAACATCTTTCCCATTAATGCCAGTTTGCATTCAGAGATGTTGAGCTGAGGATGAGGGAACACGGAATGGATAAAACAGTAGTGGCTTTGCACCATTTCATTTGTTTTTCTCCATGTCTATGAAACTTTCAGCAGTGTCTGAAAATGATGTATGTATTTCCGGATCTGCTTCACTGACACACTTCACTGAAATATCAGTAAAGTTGGTGGTTGGGAGTAACCTGGTTGCATGTTACTTGCATTATTTTTCAGTAAGTCCCTGAGGCAGCCAAGCACCTGCTTCACCTGGGCAAGAAGCTAAGTCAAATTAAGCTGAAATGCTGAATTAGACCTGGCTGAGCTCATGGACCATGCAACATCATTTGCCAATTGCTAGGCTGGAATTTGAAGATAAAGGTGACACCAAGCCGTGATTCAGGGACAGGTGAGGATGGTGAAGGGACAGAGTGGGACACCCCTGAGGGCAATGCTGGTGGGCAAGCTCACAGCTCCATGTGGGTGTCCTATCCTTGTGCTGACTTGGTAGATGAGGAAAGCTGTCCTAAAACAAAGAGAAAACTTGAAAGTTAGGGGGTTTCCCCTCTTCTGGAGGCTTATTTATTCCTTTGTGAGATGAGCAGGGATGCTCTGCATCCTTCCTTGAAAAGATGGCTCAAGGGAGGGTTGAGGATTAGAACAGAAGGTTAGCACAGGAATCCCCCACATTGCCCAGGACAGCAGTTTAAGAGGGTTTTTTTTTTAATCCCTACCTGCTGGATGTTGTGGGCCACTGTGTAATTATTGCCAGTACCTCCAGAGCCATGACCAGGCCAGGCAAAAGCTTTTTTGGCAGAAAAAAGCAAGCATGGGTTTGCCTGGTAATATCTGTACTTATCTCTTTAAGCATTTGTCAGCCACTGAATGTGACATGAGGGGAGCTAGGACACAAACCAAGTTCTGCAGCCATCCTGTGTCTGAAGGTGCAACCTTTGTTGGCAACAGGTTGCTTTCATTGCATCTATGTCTCCCTTTCTTTCTTGTTCCTGTATTCTGCCGTCCTTTCCACCCCGTGTTGTGTTGGAAAAGCCTAGAGAGAGCAAACCAAGCCAGCAGCACAGAAGTGCCTGGGAGAGACAAAAACCTCACAGCCAGGGGTCAGCCCAAGGGAAAACCATGGATACAGTGTGGTAACCTTCACCAGCATCACAGCATGGCCCCGCAGCCACAGCAGCTCTCACCAGCCCAGGCAGCATGTGAGGGGAAAGTGCTATTCTTTGTCAGATGGAAAGCAAAACAACTTATTCAGGGTCAGAGGAGGTGGGGAAACGCTGAGTTTCAGAAGTTCATAAGTAATTTTAGCAGCTCTGCCAGCCCCTCTGCTTATCTGGGGTCTTGCAGAGTGAGGCAATGCATTATCAGCACATCACAGCCTGGGGCTCGTGGGCTGCCACTGAGGTTTGCAGAGGGCTAAGCTGGCACATCCCTAGTGGAAGTTGCCTTCTAATGATTGGGGATTTGCATGCCATGTTTTCAGAGGGCGATGAGACTTTAGCCCTTTGAAGAGCACTTTGCAGCATTTTGCAGGGTATTGACTAAATTCTTGTCTTAAAAATAAGTCCATTCTCCCACCTCCCACACTGCCTGGGAGCAGAATTCACTGCCTGGCCATGCACAGATTTGAGATCATCTTGCTGCAAGTTGCTGCAGAAATTGCTGAGGATTTTAGAGTACTTTTAGAGAGTTGAATGGCAGAATGCAACAATCAACCAAATCTACTCTGCTGTTGCCATCATTTTTGTTGCTCTTGTTTTTGCAGAGGCATCAACAGACTATCCTCTATCCTAATTAACTGCAGCTTCTGCAGCTCATTCTCAGATGCAGCAGTCATGAGTTCCCCTTTTTACACAGAAAAAGCAGCAGCAATGAACCAAGTAGCAAAAACACGTGAGCTGCAAGTCAGTAGCAGACATTGCTCTGCCTAACTTACTGCCATTCAAGTAAAACTACTGTGCAGCAGTCAGGGTTTTTTGACTATTGTCATCATATTATGCTCTGGAATTCAATTTTCTGTACATGTTTCAGACTCTGCATGAATCCTGGATGTCTTTGAATAGATGGAATTGAAATTGAAGGATACCATCCAAATAGGTAAACACGTCAGAAACATTATCTGGGTCACATTTGGGCAACAGGGTTCACTCTGTTTCAAGTGCAAATGGGTTACTGATGATTTAGATGAACTTCCTGAGGAGTGTTTGAAATTCCTGGCACACATTCACGTTCCCATCTGCTAGAAGGTCTTTGATGAGCCCACAAAGAAACATTGGACTGGAGCTGCTGCTCTTCATCTCTGGTTGGACTTGTTATGATTGACCAGTTTGTATTTTTTTGCATTTGTATTACTTTGATTCCCAAGGAGAAAAAGGGTTTGCAAGGGACTGTGTGACAAGCTGCTGGGGCAGAGATATTCTGTGACCTCTCCATCCATGTGTTGTCATCAGCTTGTTCCAACACTGCCAGTTCTTTATGTCTGCTAAAATTATTATGTAGAGTCAAATTTTGCCCTCATTTAGGCCAGATCTAATGTCAATTAAACAATTTGTTCTGTCAGAGGGAACTTGAGGTTAGCCTGGGTTACAGATGCTAAAAAATTTCCGCCTTCTCCTGAAATGTGCCATGTTTAACATGTAAATAGATGGTGTGCTCTTCTCTTTCATGCCCTTCTTCACCTGTTAAAAAATATCTTTTAAGGAGCTTGTGTTGTAATTCACCAAAATGCACTGCTCAGTAGAGTTGAATTCAAATTGAATATCTTCCATTTTGTAAAGCAGAAGAGAACTATAGCAGGAGGGCAGGAAGACCAGAGTTTTGGGAAGGAATTTTTCTCAGGAACGGAACCAAGAGTCCTGTTGACAGAGCCTGAAGCGCTTTTTCTTCATGCATGTAAGTAACAGGAGCTTGTGTGTCTTTGCAATACCTCTCAAGAGATCCCCCTTGCAGGAGAAGGAAAAGGTTCCCACAAGTCCCAGCCTCTGGGCAGAGCTGCAGTACAGCTTCACAGAGACTCAACAGCTGGGGGAGATGAGGTTCAGGGGGCAAAGCTGCTCCTCCAGCATGGAAGAAGTGACAAAGCAGGGAGTATTCTCTATTCACCATCTCCTGCTCCAAGGTCTCATCATTTTTCAGTAGTGCCTTGTCTTTTTAACTCAGCATCCTGCCTCTGGACACCTCCTGAGACATGCCACAGTCTGAATATGGTAAGCAGTACTTCTGCCCAAGAGCTGTCTCCCAGGCCACTGTGCAGATCTGACAGCCCTGGCAAGGGTGAAAGGAAGGCTCAGATGTGAGGATGCTGTTCTACAAACAGGTGAGCATGTGGCACATGTACAAAACCACAGTACGTTTGCTGAGACTGCACTCCCAAGCTAATAGCTTCTGTCTCTGGTGGGAATGTCTGCATTTTCTTCCACTGAGTGCCTTTTGACATATTAAAGGCATGGCAGGAACTGAGATCCCAGGGGATCCATTGGGCTTATTTCTGTGGATGCTTGTACCCTGGGTCTATTTGAAGAAGGATGATTCATTCAACTGCTTGAGCTTATGGGTCTGTGTGTCACTTCCCATTGTAAGAAGAAGGGTCTTGTTTGCTATCATGGACTGGTTGGGGCTAATTTTGGGATAGATCTAGCATGGAAAAAATGCTTTGTGCAGCAAGACAGTGGCTGATTCAGTTTCTTCCATGCTGGATGCTGGTGTTTAGAGTATCCAAGGCAGGAAGTTTTATCAAGCAACATCAAACAGATGTTCCTCATCGTGTTCCAGCTGCATTGACTGGCAACCTGCTCAGTCAAACACTCGAGGAGGACACAGGCATTCATTCTGCATGGACAACAGTTTATTAAATGGTCCACCTGGAAACAGCAAAGGATCTTTTAAAAGAAATATCTGCACCAGTGGTCATTGTAAATGTACCAGAAGTACTTGTAGTCATGGCACTCACAAGAATCATTTCCAGGAAGGGGACTGAATTACTGATTTTGAAGGAAAAGCAAAGAAATTTTTCTCTGAATTTTGACACATGCTGGTCACAGTATGGATCCACATTGACAACATCTTTCTCATGGGGTGCATGGTGAATTATGGCACTGCAGGATACAGCTAAGCATTCTGGTTTGGGATGGCTGAAGGCAGAAGGGTTCAGTACCAAAATCCCAGGGTTTTCCATTGTTGATCTAAAGAAAAGGCCCCTCTTAGCAGCCGGGAACTTCAGCAGATATTTCGGGCTTTCCAGATGCAAAGATGTAAGTGTGCTGTTCCCAGAGAGAACATCTTCACTGGGATACTGCAGGAACTGAAGAGATTAGGAGAGATTTGGATAGTGGGGCAATATCAGACATTAGTGGGTGTCAGCCTCAGGGCTCTGCCCTGCCTGGACCCCAAAGCAGGGCAATAAACCAGCCCTGTTTGCTGGCTGCTATGGCTGAGCTGTTTCCCATTGCTGGCACAAGCACACCTGTGCTGCTTTGCATGCAGGGCATGAATTAGGGGGTGTGTGATGGTCCTGGAGGTCTGGACTCTCCAGCTCCAAGGCATGGCCAGGAGACTTGCCATTGTGTGCTGCACGGGCAGGACAACAGCTCTTTGCAGGCTGAGTGAAGGCAGTCTGAAATTTCCTTCAGAAACCTTCATGCCTCACCAGCACTGAGTCTGGAGCTGCGGTGGAAGCTGATGGGGACAGTTTTCTTTGGACATCTACCGATCCAGAAAGACTGGAGTTTTGGGTCCAGTGGAGCTAAAGAGGACATCTCCATCCACAGCGTGGGATGGTGAGAGGTCTTCCTGCAGGCAGAATATGTCCAATATGATGCTGCTTCAGCTACTTGGAGAGCTGTGGCCCATTTGAGAGAGGCACAGGTGGAACTGGAGCACAGGACCCTGCAAAGTGACACCTTGCAGCTGCCACTGCTTGAACCACACCTTAGTCCCCCACTATAGCTGGAACTGCACATCAGCACCCCCAACTACAGCATGCTCAGGCTGATTGCTTCAAATCACTCATCTCAAATAATGATAAGGTCCTCAAAAAAAAAAAAAAAAAGTGCAGTCCAGGGTAGCACTTGGGTTTAGGCACATCCTTGGGCTGCTAGAGCCCACACAGGCCATGCCCTCTGTCCAGCATAGCCCAGCAGCCTGTGGGCACAGCTGGACACATTAGTGACCCACATGCCACGATGCATTTGCTGTAGTAGAAATCAGCTGTCATTTGTTTCTGGCTTATCAATGGGAAGGAAAACACTGCAGTGCAACAGCTCCATTAAACGTTAAGTCTTGGAGCCTCATAATTGGTAGGAACATGGGCTGCAGAGGGGATTGCATGATAAGCAGGCTCCCCCACTTCTTCTAAAATTTTGACAGTTAGCAGAAGCTGGTGGCAGAATTTCAATCCTACATGGGTTATAACAAAAAGATGAACCAACTGAAGAAGAAATATAACTCTGATGGACACTACAGATCATTTCCAGAGGCAGGATTACAAGAATTGACTCTGAATTCAGGGATGTGCATGCAAGCAGGGCCAAGACAGCTTTCAGCCACTCCTTCACTTCCCTCTTAAGTTCCCTAAGGAATTGTTATCCCACAGTTGGGGTCCAGCATGGACATAATGTAGGTTCGATAGGGCAGGCAGCCATCAGTGGTGTTATCTCCCTTCTGCATGGAGGCCCCTTCCAGCGCGAGGCTTTCACTTGGCACGCGGCGCTGAACTCGGGATGTGAGAAGAGCAGAGTGTGTGGGAGCTGCTGATTTTGTCTCCTTGGTGGGGACTGGTTTTTTTAATAAAAGGATCAGATGTTGCGCTTCCTTGAAAACACAACAGTCTATGGGAGAGTTCATTAGTTTATGGCAAGTTGCAACACTGTGGAGCCTGGCTGAAAGCAAATGTTATTGCAAAGAGTTATCACTAAGGGGAGAGGAAAACAATGTCCTGAGGAAATAAACTCGACAGAGCAAATCACAGAGTAATATAAAGCTGTGGAGTACATGCAGCAGAGCAGAATTCTTTCTCAGAATAAAAGCCCCCAGTCACCTGTTTTTAATGCCAATGTTTGCTTTCTGCATATCCAATGAATACAGGGGATACATCTGTCCAGAACTCTGTCTCTAATGGGAGTAAAAGTATCATGATTGCAGCTGGCTGAACTTATTTACTACTAGTACACAAAAATGTCTCTGTGGCCATCATTAAACAGTGATAACACCAGTCAAATACCAGTAAACATCAGTTTTGTGTTGGTTGTTCAGGATTTTTTGTTACAAATATATGTGTTTTAATTTCAAGTTGTATGCAATATTTCAAGTTGCACACAAAGTCCCCTATTAAAATACAGAGGTAAGCTTTACTGATCGTCAGCTTTACTGAAGACTACTAGCCTGTCTCAAGTCTGAGAAAAGCTGGAGGTGCAAGAGGAGAGGAAATACCAATTCTCATTCATCTCACATAGCTGTACATTGCCATTCTTCTTAACCTTCAGTTAATCTAATTCACACTAAGGACTGAAACCATAGCATCAGATTTGGAGATGTGTAAAGGTGAATTGAAAACAAGACATCACTTTCCTTGCTGAGTCTCATGGCACTTGCAACATTGCAGAGCACTCTAGTTCTGCATTGTCAGGGTTTTTCTTGTTTTTTTTTTTTCCAACTGGAGAATTTACTGCAGCTTTGGTCTTGTTTAGCCTTATGGTAGGATGCATAAGTTTCTCCTTCAGGCAATGGGATCCTGTGCCTGCTCCCAACCCAGCTACCTACACTGAGCCACTCTAGGACTCTGGCAGCCCCTCTGAGATTTTTGAGGGTGGTAATTTCTTCCTTGGTGTTTTGGCTGTCTTAAATCACTATAAGAGCAAAACATGATGCATCTTGGCACAGATTGTCATAACTCAACCTGCAGCCCTATGTCCTGGGATGGGCTGTGCCCTCATCCCCCTGCTGCTTAGCCTGGGAGAGGTTTGCTCTGCTGCTCTGGCTCATCCTTGGACCCACAAACTCCTTTCTGCAAATGCCTGTGAAATGGAGGGTGACTCCTCCTTTGTCTTCTTCCTTCCCTCATTCTCTCACCAGCCTAGGTTTGACCCAGTGTTCCTAAATTTTGCATGCATTGGTGTTGGGGTGCAATCCCAATAGATCCCCTGCCTGAGGAGCAGGCTGACATTTTGGTGGCACTACAACCTCTGGTTTTAGTTCTGGTGCCCTCAGAAATATGAGGCAAACTTCTTGAACAAGCTGCCTGAGGAGCCTGGGATAGGTCAGAGATTTTTTGAGCAGATCAAAAGCCAGAGATGCTTTTCTGACAGCCTTGGAGCTCCCTGTCCTGATTTATGAATTCTATACACTCTATATATTTAGCTGAAGAGGGTCACTGGGGGAACAGTTTTTGCAAACAGGAAAGAGAATGTGACTTCAGAAAGCCACCATCTACCAGAAGATAATCCTCCAAAAGCACTCTCTGTATATAGCCAGCAACCATGGCAAGGGAAGACCAGGAGACCTGGCATGAAATGTCAGGATATTTTAGTGGACTGGCATTTTTAACAGGAGACCGAGTTATGGGGAAGCAGACTCAAACCCCGGGAACTGGGAGCTCTGGACTCAGAGTAGCAGACCTGCAACCTCACCTCAATTCAAAAATCTTCTTTCTCTTTCTTTAGAACCTCACCAGAGCCCAAGGATTTTTTTATCCCAGTCCAGGTAAGTCCAGGACTGCACCAGCTTTCGGTCCTGGAAGGATTTTTTGCTCACTTGTGTGAGAGTTTGTGTTAGCAGTGGTGAAACTACAGCTCTTGTCTTCACCTTCTCCTGAGAAAGCCATGCAAAAATGCTGCTCTTCAGCAGGCACTACCAAGGAGAAGTTTGAGGGTAGATATTTTGAAGTCCCTTGGTAGGGCTGGCCATGGTGAATTAGGGTAATCCAGTTACTGAATGTCAGTGCTCTGCCAGACTGGAACCCTTTTTTCCACTGCATATGAAGAGAAATGATCAGATGTGCTGTGTGATGGTAATGTTGGGGATTAAAGACATAGACAGGCAGCATGGTGCACAGGTTAGGCTCTCTGCTGCCCTGGGGTAAACTCTTAGGGACAGCAGCAAGGTCCCTATAAATGCTTGGCTGGAGTTGTTCTGGGATAACAGAGACACAGGCTGGGTCATGTTCTCTATGGTAATTCTTAAATCTCTGTGCTAAGAGGAGAAGACTTTGCTGCTGCCACCAAGCCAGTGCTGTCACTCTTTAAAGAGAGGCTGGATGAGTGGTATGATTTGTTGCTTGAAGAACAGCTGAATGTGCATACTCTGTCATTGTGGGGAATTTGGGGATCTAGCTCTTTCCTTCTCTTTTAAAGTCAATGTGAAGTGGGCTCCTTGGGTAATTTTACTTTCTCAGAATGACAAAGGTCAGTCTTAACACTAAATGCAAAAGGAAGTGGATGTAGCCCCAGAAAACATCTATCAGTAGTGAGCTGAATCACAGAGCAAGCCCTGGCTTATTTTTTTTACCCTGTGCAGAGGTAAATTTTGTCATCATTTCACTCACGTAACCTTTCAGATGAACTTAGTAATCGTGATATGTTTTGGTTTGGCTTCTTTCAGATTAAAACCTTGCCTTTCAAAAAAAGGAAACCATAAGTTAAATAATTCCAAAATTAGGTATTTCTGAAGGATAATTAGTGGTCTTCTTTCTTACCAAAAACAACCCAAGACTGTACTTTAAATAATAACTTGTAGTAATTCCTGCTCCAAGTGTGATTAAGTTAGCAGGATGTTATCAGTATTGCATCCTACATTTTAAGCCACACTATTGGGTGTTATCTACAAAAATGAATACTATAGTTCTCTGCAACTTTCTGAAAAATCAGCTAGGTTCTATGTTCTAAATCTATCCATCTGGTTCTCTCTGCTTCACCAGATGCACCCATGGTTTTGTTTGCCTACACGCAAATTACTGATCAATCATTATTATATTCTCTGGTTTTGTAGATAGGGGGACCCATATAAAGTGAATGCAGACACAGATCCCTGCCCCCAGTGATTTCATTTGGAAGCAAAAATACCAGAGTTATAATTCTCCTCCTTCATCACTTTGAGCAAAAAGTGATTTTAGTTGCATTGAAATTTCTATAGCAAGGGTAACAGGTCTGTGTTTGTAAGAGTCCACTTTAAAAAGCAGTGTCCATGCAAATACATAAATATATGTTTTGTAGGGATATATGCCTATATACACATACATAGACTCTGTATATACAGAAAGACACACACACATACTTAGGAGATGTGTGTGTAGCACTCACTTATACACAAATTCATTCCCTGTTATGAAACAATCATCGAGATATAAACAAGAAAAAGTTTAACCACGGATGGGCACATTTTCAAGTGCTGCTGGAGGATTTTATCTACAGTATTGAAGAAGTGCTATCAAAACTGAAACAGAGCACTTATTACAAAGAAATCTTTACGTAAGTGCTGGAAAGGTTTGCCGAGTGACCAGATGTTGTTGCAAAGACACTTCTCCTCCCCCTCTCCCCACTTCTTTCCTTCTTTAATAGTTCGATTAATTCTGCACATAAACCAGGGCTGATAAAAGTTCTAAGCTGCAAACTTCACCACATCTGGACACTGTCAAACCCAGATCGTTCAGCGGTGCACTTCAGTTGCTTTTAATCTCCCTCAATAAAATAGAAACTTCCAACAAGTAATGCTGACCTATATATATTTTTGCACTGTAAACACTGACATCTGCGAGCTGCTCCAAGCAAGCACACAGCACTTTCCTCCAAGCAATCGCTTGCCCCTCGCCATAAGAGAAATACGCAGCTCATGCAGTCGTAGCAGAGTATTCAGCTAAACTCCCTGCTATTTCCAATCCTCTGGCTAATTGCTGTCAGGGGAGAAATCAAAGATTAGCTGTTTTGCTGGAGGAAGGAAAAATAAGCAACCTCTTTGAGTATGTTGCTTAACATTGCCTGACCAGAAACATTTCTCTACTCACACAAGGAGAACAGCAGTAAGGAAAGCAGACCCGGTCTCCGCCAGAACCCCATTTCTGGATCCCGCTGGCAACCAGAAGCCCAGCTTCACGGCGTTGACCAACTCATCCTCCCTCGGTGGAGCCAGTCTCCTGCGTTTCTGCTGTCAAGCCCGGAGCCCCTCTTTGCGAGGCTCCCGGCTCAGGCTTGCCGGGAAGGCGGACCCAGCCGCTGAAGCCCAGCTGCGCGTGGGGTCCGCCCAGGAACTGCAGTTTATGAACAAACTAAGCCTGACTCTCCTCTCGAAATATATACAAATATGAGAAGGGGGAGCTAGGGGAAGAAGTCAGGCTCTGAGGAAAAGAGTTTGATTTTTTTTTTCCCAATGTCAATGCGGAGCTGCTCCATACAGCCCAAGGATCTTTGAAGGGGACCTAAAGCCTGCTGCATGCATCTAATCAAAAAGGCATGGGTACTCCTGCATGAGTCTTTCATCTGAATAAAGCACGAAAGGTAATGCCTCAATATGCTGAGCTGCCATTATTTTACTATTTTGCCCCTCTATTTCATAAATCATCTTTTAAATAAGCTTCAATGAGCTATATTTTTAATAGGCACAGTTAAAAGGTTTGGGGCAGCTTTTTCATAAAGACCACATCAGTGTGAGCTTAGCCTAAAATAGGTGCTTGCAACCCATTAAAGCAGCAGGATTTAAACATATATGTTTTCCTGAATCAGGGCCTAAAATAATAACATAGAGCATTTAAATATCTGCTTTCTCCCCAAGATCTCGAACTGCTCTGCAAAAGCTTGTAAGAAATATTATCCCACTTACAAAAGGGAAACTATGAAACTTAGCAGAATTCTAACTTGGCTTGGTTGTTAACACAATCAATCAGTAGCAAGAGGAGGAGTAAAATCCTTAAACATTTGCCCTCTGATCTACCCAGATCTTTCAGATCAATGCATTTGAGAGTGGGAGAGAAAGAGGTGTTGTTATTAAGACTTTTTGCAGCCAAAAAAATATGATAAGTGTTTTATAGTTACTGAAAATACATTGACTAATTTTAATGCATACACTGTCTTCTAATTCAGTGAATCTCCAGATTTTTATTTACCCATTTTACAATTCATTTTTTGGTTCATTAATCAGTCTGAGGTGGATATGTGGTGTACCTCCATACGCTTGTGTGTGTATTCATTACGGTGAATGTTTTCCTCCATTGAACTTGAAGGCCTTTTCTTTGCATCCATCTCGCTGATCATTTTCACCCACTTGTTTTGTAAACTATTTATATAAATTATTCTGTTAGAGTGTTAAATAATGGTATCTCTATTCCCTTCATTCATGTTTAAAAATGAAAAAGAGATGTTTGATGTGGTACAGCTGATAAACATAAGTGTGTCTCCCATGCCATGGTGACACACACATGCCCCTGCAGAGGGTTGCTTGGTCTGCTCTGATTTGCTTCAGGGTGCCTAGATGTAAGTCAGCTCAGCCTGACCTCCGTGGGGAAATGCCTGCATGTCCCTGGCCCAAGCTACCACAGATCAAATATGGCCTCTGAGGGCTAAGATTGAGCAAATGTTCAGCAAACTTTCAGAAAGATGTTACTTTCCAACAAACATATTGGAACTGCTCATATCAGAGCTGCTTTGTGCATGGTGGTTTCTTGGGCTGACACGCCAGCTCTCTCCTATTCGGAGTATTTCAAAATGCCCATGGATTTCTCAGCCTACCAGTTGGATTTTCAGATGTGAACTCGTGTGTGTTACAAGACAACTGGATAAAGCTTGTGTTAGCAACATCACAGGTTATTCATGATCCATGGGAGCTCCTTTTAAAACCAGGAAGAAACCCCTGCTGCCTATGAAACTTTGAGAGAAATAATATGCCCAGCAGGAGTCCAGAGGGGCTTTAAACAATGGTGGACATTGACAAAACATGCTGTATGATTTGGAAGTGCAAGAGAAGCATGGGGTAATATTTTTTTAGCAGCAGAACCTGGGAAGGCAGCAGGATGCCTGTACAATGTCACTGCAGCCAGGGACCCTGAGCTGCAGGATTTTCCAAAATTACAGGCAATCCCGAACAACTTCTGAGCCAAACTGAACCCAATAAAATCCTCTGTCCTGTCTTCAGGATTATCTTATGGAGAGATTTGGGGCAAGGTCTCACTGAAATGAGAGAAAAGGCAGTGGCTGTCCCATGCAATGGCATCTTTACAGGGTGGTAGGTGTCTACAGGATTCTCTGCAAGAGGAAACTTTTGGGGAGGAATGCATGTCCTGTGCTTCCTAAACAGTTATACATATTTTTAGATGGTGTTAGACCTTCTGCTTGGCAAAACAAGTTGCCATGATGACAAGGGAAGAGGTTTGCTTTCCTAAACTGGTCACTGGGCACTGCTGGCTGCCTGGGGAACCTGCCTGTCTGTTCAGCCCTTGTGCAAGACTGCATGGAACTAGATGTACCCTCCTGCAGTCTGCATTTTTAGTTCACTGAGCTGAGGCTATTGCAAGCAAACCTCATCTGAAGAAGAGGAGGGAAGTGAGGCTGGCACTATGCCATGAGTCACCCCAGGTCAACTGGGGGGCCCCTCAGCATGTGCCTCACTGACCTGACTACCAGTTCCATTCTGGAGAATCTGGTTATTTCTTAGACCTTATCCAAGGAAAAAATTCAAACTAAAAATCCATCAAAGTTACTTGGGGAAAAGTGAGTAATCTGGGGTTTAGCCTTAAGTGCCTAAACTCACATTATAGAGCTTTGCTTCCATGAAAGAGCACAGTGACCTTTTGAGTAAGACACTGGGGAGGAAGAGGAGATAAATGGTTATTTTTATTGTTGGCTTGTTTATTCCTTTTGGTGTAAATTCCCCTGCTCCTCTATTAGTGGTCTGGACAGCCTCATAACTCAAGACACACTGAAGGCTGGATTTAAGCTGAGGAACGTAAGGTCTCTGCAGGGTGATTTTTAAATTGCATTGTGGGAGCAGTTTTCCCAAAGTTCTCATTTAGGAGCTGGAAGATATTTACTAGGGAAGTAAAATAAAACTTTGGACACCTGAAACAATATAGCATATGTTTAAACCAGGGTTTCAAACAGCCTGGGTTTCCACTGTGGGAGGCAAGGCTCAGCAATCAAGCAATAGATTTGAGGCTCCATGGGCATGGAATACCCCTGCACAGGGTAACCTCAAGGTGGACATGTGCCAGGCCCAGGTGAGTCAAACCTGTTATTATTCCCAGGGGCGAAGACCACCTTCACATGACGGAATGTGAAGGGAGAGAGAGAAGGGAACCACATAAGTAAGTCCCAGACAGTGGTAATGTTAGGGCCAATGCTCCTGAGCTTCTCTGGACCTCCTCCATGCTTTCTAGGCCTCAGAGATCCTAGCAGGGTACTGGGTTTAAAATGACTGACTACAGAAAAAAAATCCTACTTGTGCAGTCAGGATATATGCTTCTGGCCCTCTCGATTGCCTGTGCATTGCACGAGCGGACTAATATCTGTTGTTTCTGCATTGCTCTTTTTAAATCAGTTTATATCAATAGTGAAGTCAGGCTTCAGATGAGGTCTGCAAGTGTCTTTCTTGTTAGGAGAATTTGTTTTATACCTTGAAGTATTAAAGACAAGTCTAAGGAATACATCTAGCTGATAGGATCTGGACTTAACTTCTGCTATGAGCACAGATCCATGAGTATGGATTTGTTTTTATGTTGTGTGCTCATCTTGTGTACTATCCCCAAGTTGTCCTAGCAGTTAATTAAACCCCAGAAATGTCATCACTTCTGCATCTTATAACCATGACCTTGGTTTCACTGTGCCATCAGCAATAGTTTCCTAAGAAAGATGTATGCCCTGCAATGGGATCCAATGCAGCCTCTGTCTCCATCCTGCATTTACAAGGACACTGGCTCCAGTCCTGGGAGTGTTGATTAACTCAAATGCCATTGCCTGATGGCACTGAGGGTGCCCATCATCTTCTGGGAAAAGCTCTTATTGCCTTGCACTGCCTCAGTTTCACAGATATTTAGATGATAGAAATACGCCTATGAGGAGCCTGAACTCATCTACTTTTCTGCCTGCACTCTGCCATGCTGAGCTAGCTACTCATGCATTTTAATGACAGTTCCTTGCCATTAATTCCTCCTGTGTATTTTCTTAGGGATCCTAAGCAAGCATTGTTTTCTGCTGCATCCATCACACACCAAGGATGTCACATGCAGACAGATGCCAGGGTCTCCAGTGAGGATCACCTTTTGAAGACCAGCTGCACAACCTGGCATCACTTCAGCTGCTGGGTGCCTCTGGAGAGCAAATATCTTCAGTTCTTTAAGAATAAGTCTGTAGAGGGAAGTAGGAGCAGTTTGACAGCCTGACTCATGATCTTTGTATTATTATTACTGGTAGTGAAACTATGATAGGATCCAGGAGCCTGAACCATGGATCAGGAATGTGCTTTTGAAGAGAAACTCCTGGCTTTCCTGCTTTGGCTTGTGTTACAAGGCAGTCTTAAGGCAGGAACATATAGGGAGTTTTTTTCAATAGCAGCTAAACTGGAAATTGTGAAGGTTGGCCAGTCTCTGGGAGTGGGATAGAGGCACCCTAAAAATTATCAGCTAAAATATGTGTGGTGTGGTTGGTGGGTTCTCAGCTCCAGGGTGCTCTGTGAATCTACTCCTAAAGTCCTGAACCTCCCTGCTTTCGAGCACCAGCACAGCCACATCCTGCAGAGAATATGCAGTCAGCAGGAATATTGGCTGGCTTCCTTTCTCTTCCTGAGGTTACTGAAAGGCTGCAGGTGTTGCAGGATAGATGCAAAGCAGAGCCACTGCTTTAGGTGTTTTCATTCTGGTTCTCAGTAGCATGATGGTTGTTGGTGGTGGTTTTATTATCTTTTAAATCTAACTACATCCAAGAAGTTGGAAGAACTCGAAGAAACTGATAGATAATGTTGTGACAAAGGAGAAAATATCTGAAATGCTGCCCATTTATGTTTTGGGTTTTTTAAAAAGTGTGTTATTTGCTGCAAATAACACAGCAACACAGGCTGTCAAAGGATCCAATAAGAACACATAACATTACAAAACACACCAGGAAGCCATTTTATAAGGTAATATACCTTGCTTAGCTTTCTTCCATCGAAAAGCAGTTTATCCACTGTAACAGCAGAATTAAAACAAATAATCTACAGAATAGAAAAGATAGAGATCCCTGTTTTCCAGAGACTGTAATGGGAGTCAGGGCAACTTCAGAGACTGAAGGGATTTGTAGGCAGGATGTGGAGCGGAGTTTGCCTTCTTAAAGTTGAAGAACAAGGGCCATGCTGCCTAGTGAAGATACTGAAGAGCAGGAGAGTGTCCTGGTTAGCTTGACCTGCAGAAAACTGGACTCACACCTTGACAAGAGGGGGTCCAGGGAGACCCTGGGTGCATGAGTGGTTGTGCCTAGTTAGAGGGAAGTAGCACAAGCCCAGGAAGTTCTCCTGAGAGCAGCACTGTGCTGTGAGAAAATATTGATAGCTCACTTTGCAGGCTGAGGTAGGGAAATGTGGCTCAGGAGCTGAAGACTTTGGTGCTTGTGGAAGATCTCTCAACTGCACACTGTTTTTTTCAAGACATCTCATTCTCCGCTGAACTCTCCAGGCTATAATATACATGAGGGCTACCCAGGCTCTCAGTCATCTTGATTTAGATACCTTTTCTACTACCCTCATCCTACATATATCCACATCCTCTCCACATCTTTTAGTAGTGTGAAAAAAATTCAAAGGTGAAAATAGTTTTTGAAATCATAGAATGTTAAACCTACAATATATTACTGTACTTTATTGATAATGTTGTTTCCATAATAAAAATATTTAGTACAAAGTATGATATCCTGCATGAGTTTCACATAAATATTTCCATTATATATCTGATAGGGATCAGAAAAATTTCAGTATGCACATGCTGCAAATGCAAGTGTAATTGATACAAGGTATGTATCTTGATGTACATCTTGAGTAAACATAAGAAAACCATAGCTTAATGAAAAACAGACTATCTTACAATGTGCAATCGTGCTCTTACATCTAAACTGGACCTTGGGTTTAGAAAACAAATCTTAAATCAATTCTATTCAGAGGACAAATCACAGTTCACATACTTGTAAAAAACTTGTTTTAGGAAACCCTTTTGTGGAAAAGCTTGGGAAACTCCATACAGCTACAGTGGTGGAGGGGTGGGAAAGGATAGATTGAGGTATCAGTTCAAACAATCTGAGGAAAAAGTTGAATAAACATTGAAGACAACAGAATAGAAACCAGACGCCAAATATTAATTCATGGGGTCTT
The DNA here is from genome assembly GCA_013399455.1 of Anthoscopus minutus. Classification (NCBI taxonomy): domain Eukaryota; kingdom Metazoa; phylum Chordata; class Aves; order Passeriformes; family Paridae; genus Anthoscopus; species Anthoscopus minutus. The sequence goes on along the minus strand of VWYI01023767.1, from coordinate 70,231 downwards.
CAAAGGGATTTTGAGGTTTACTTTAATTGTTGTTGAAAGAAAAAGATTAATTTTGGGATGAAAAATGTATGCAAATTCATCTCTGGGTAACACTACAAAAACCCCATTTCCTACACAAAGCAGAAAAAAGCAAAGTAAAGAAACCCATAATATCAACTTAGTAATCCTCCAAAGCGACCTTTAACCTGGGTTTGAAAAGAATAGGAAAAGAAAAAAAAAAGCTACACAAGAATGAAGTACTTGATTCAAAGGATGTGAATCTGGTGCAAGAAGGGGAAATCTAAAGGGCTGATGTGATATATCAACCAGAGAACAATGACACTGCTCCTGAGTGTCCAAAATGGTGTTTGGAGAACAAAGAATAAATAGGAACAACCTCTTCATCCAGTTTGCCAGTCCCACAGGGACTGTGTAGGCACCATGGTATCATGAGGAATAAGATCAATAGTGAAGATGTGTTTGTGTATATATATATACATATATATATATATGTATGTATAAACCTGATGGGACCGCCGGGGCTTTCATTAAATAATGTCAGAGGCTTCCCCAGAGCTGAACTTGGCAGATTTTGCTACTCCAATCCCTCCTGAGGAAGTGTGGCAGAATGGGACATCCTTGGTGTTGCCCAGCAGAGATAGTGGGCAGGAGAACGCACCTCTGGATGTCCAGCCACACTTGGGAGGGAGGGATGGAAAAGGCTGGCAGTCAGGGGGATGAGGCGAAAGGAACACAGCACAACCGAGTCCTTCACTACTACTAAAGGAGTAAGTGGGGAATTAACAGGCTAGTGGGCTTTAAAAAAACAACCCGAGCTGCCTAACGCTAACAAACATCCTGTGGGAAAATTAAGGGCTGCTGAAAGAGACTCCATAAAGTGACAAATCTTGCCATAGACGAAAGATGAGAAAGTATCTAAAGTATCTGAAATATTTCCCATTAATATGGAATTTAGTCTTTGTTTAAGGTGTGTTATTGGCTATAACAACACAGGGTGTCAAAAAAAGCCAACCAACCAAAAACAAGCAGGAAAGGTGTGCGAAGCCTGGCTCAAGAAACTCTTCGGTGGCCTGAGAATTAAGAAGGGAACGACTACACAAACAAATTTCAGAAATAAACATTTATTGCTGTAACAGTGAGGGTGAGGGGCCGGAGAAAGCTTTGTCGCAGACAGGGACAGGAGGCTCAAGGCTGCCCGCGGGCGAGCGGAGCGCAGTCACAACGAGGGGTGTCCGTGCGGTCCTTTTGGCACCGGGATGGGCAGGACACCCTCGGCACCGCGGATCGAGCCTCTCCAGGGGCACGGGCGGCGGCGGAGGGTGGCGAGGGCCGGGGCCGGCTGACCCCCGCCCGCAGCGCCTCGCCCCGCGGACACACCCCGGCCCGGCCCGGCTCTAGGACCGGCCATGGGTTTGCCCGGAGCCCGGCTCAGCGCCTGCGCGGAGCGCCGCGGCCGAGCCCCCGAGCCCCATGGAGAGCACCGAGCCCCAGCCGAGCGACAGCCGCCCGGAGGAGGAAGAGGAGGAGGAAGAAGAGGAGGAGGAAGAAGAAGAGGAAGAAGACGACGGCGCCCTTCCTCCCCTGGAGCAGCCCTTGGCCGCGGTGAGGGTGCGGAGGGTGGTGGCGGAGGGGCAGCGTCCCCCTCCTGGGGCGCACGGCCTGCTCCGCCGGGCGAGCACCGGGCTTTCCTGAGCGCGCTGCCTGGGCCGGGCGGGGAGCGCGGCGGGGCTCGGGAGGCCGGGGCCGGGCGCTCGCCTAGCTTTGCCTGCCGCGGCGGGAAGGGGCTACAGGTGGGACGAGCCCTTCCTCCGCTGCCTGGGGCTGAGCCCTGCTCGGTGGAGCACGGGGCAGAGCTGTGCAGCATGACCCTCTGAGCTGCGGAGTTGTCTTTGCAGCCTCGTCCTGGCCGCTGTCAGAGAGCTTTGTGCACTCTCTCTCCTCGGCCCTATTGTCAGATTATTGCTTATTATTATAATTTATGTTTTTGTCTCCCCCTCCCCCCTTAATTTCACAAGTGACTCCCCCACTCTGCTCAGTGTAGCTCTTCCTTTCGATGGTGGGCCTGTGGTACTTGCTGATTTCTGGCGGCCAGTGTGTAAAAAGATAACGACCCTCCTCTGAGAGATTAAAAAAAAACCATCTTGGTCCGGATATATGTTTCCTTTGAAAGGGGAGAGGTGGCTACATGTGTCCCGAGTGTCCTGAGGAGGAATTCGCTGGTAGTTGGGAAGTGTTTGGATAGAAAGTACTGGGGTTAGCCTGTTTGTTTTTTGGGTTTTTTTAAAGGTTACTTTGTTACCTGTAAAGCAAAATATTTCTCATTTCTGCATCCTCCTGGCTCAGGTTTTTAGTACCTGAAGTTGTCAGTTTGTTGACTTTTCAGTTTTCCTTCTAAAGCAGGTTTACACTTTTCACTTACAAATGTGATACAAAACATAGGTATAAAGCAAAACCCTGTCAAAGCCTTTATCCCACAGAGACTTGTCTTATTTGAACAAATGTGGTGTGGGAGAAGGGGAGGCAAGGTTAGTAGCCTTTGCCTCATGTGGTTAATGTTACATGAATCTTTATTTTCCTCTTCTAAAAAGATGGAAGACTGTTTGGCAAAGAAAATGGAAATCACGGTTTCAGAAGCTGAAAAACGGACTGGGAGGAATGCCATGAACATACAAGAAACATACACTGCTTACCTCATTGAGACTAGGTGGGTGATGAGAGCTCAGTCTCAAGTGTATATGGATGTGCCATTCTAAAGAGATTTTCCCTCCTTCCACCCCTAAAAATAATCAGATGCAGCTGATGAGAGGATTTAGCTGTTTTGTGCTTCGTTATGTGGTTATCAACCCACTCTAGAGGATCTTTTCCTGTGAAAATTTGGCAGCTGATCTCCAGTACTAGTGCTGGTTTTGTGTAACTGTGTACAGCAGTTCTTCATTTGGAGCTAGGTGGAAAAATGTGTGTTTGAAAGTTGTATTAAAATGGTGTCAGCAATCGCTTGGTTATTTCTTGGACATAAGTTGGACAGGTTTATACAGGTATTTGTGAGATAGTATGTGAGAGAGGTCTAAAGTAACTGTTAGGCTTGCTTGAGATGACAAGAAAAAGAAGTCTCATGACTTATGTCATGTGGTCAAAATTTATTGCTCAGCTTATATTTGAAGTGTTTTGCTCAATCTGATTACCACTTACTCCTTGTAGATGGTTTAAGGGTTAGAGTTAGTTAACTATTTCTTTTCTTCATACTAGCTTGAACTTTCACTGAGGAATTTACTCTCTCAGTCTTCTTATGTTAAAAAGATTAATATTATTGGTATGATAAACATTCTCAGTATTACAAACACAAAATTTCAAGTGTTCAATAGTGAAGTGAGCAAAACTTCAAAATCTCTTCAAACTTATCCTTACTCCTCAAACAGTAACAGATGACTCCTATTATGTGGAATCATATTAGTTAGCTGAAGCAAGAATTTCAAAATTAGACTTTGTTATGAGTTTTGTTTAGCTCTTCTTTATGTTACTGGTTTTAACCTTTGGGTCTTGCCTTTGGAATTGTCTGCTGTACGAAGAAAACCTGAAACAAAGCAGTTGCATTGTGCAAAGGCTTTGAAGAGTTCAAATTGTAATATTGTCACATAAGCATTCTATCTCTTAATTAAAAGGCTTCTTAGCTTGTTTTTCTAATGGACACACCAGTTGCGCTGACTGCAGGCCTGCTGGGATAAGTTTACTATATTTTTGCTAAAGTTAAAGAACAAAATTCAAAATAGACATGTATTTTTCAAATACTGTACCTCTTTTGACAGTTGCTCAGATGCTTAAAAATACCTTTACAGTGTATTGATATTAAAGATCACATCTTCTCATGTAAGTAGTGTTATTTTTATTGTAATGGTATTTCTGAAGGAAAAGAGAAGAAAATTGGAATTGTTGGGGCCTAACTGTGATATGAAGTGTACTCTGGGGGCAGATTTATGCAGCCTCAGGACATGCTGACAACATCTCGTTTTCCAGTCATCCTTGTATTACTTTAGAGTTGCTCCCACTGGTCTTTCCCAGTTGTTCTTTCATAGTGGCAGAACTGTACTTTGCTGGCCAGATTGTGTTCTTTCATTAAGATGTATTTTACCAGGATAAAATAAAATAATTTGGGCAGCAAATACCAAGATCAATTATATGTTTGTCACAGAGCAATTGAAAATGTGGGTTTGTCACATCTCTAATAAAATAGGTTCTCTACTCCTTTTGCTGAGAAGGCAAAATTTCTTGCATAAATATAATTGGTGGCTATTAAATGTGCTTCCTGCTGAGCCTGTAGCTGTAGGTGGGCTTCACAGTAATTTGTCCGTGGGTAATAAGATATTTTGTAGCTGAAGAATAAAACAGTTTATAGTAATATAAAGGGAAGACCACTTAATAATAGTTGCATTATGTTTGTGTGAACTGGGGTTCTGCCATTACTGCTATCTAGGATCTAATTTCAGTTTGAATTGAGGAATTCTATCTGGGTGAATAAGAGACACAAGATGGATACAATTACCACCATGGTATATTTATTATAGAACAGGAGCTGAGTGCTTAAACGTTTATCACAGAAATTTCACTGGTGCTGGTGAAAATGTTTTCAAAATGCAAGTGATGGTGTTGCTAACCTTTTCCTTTTAAATGAAAAAATTTATTAATCTGCTCGCATTTTTGTTTGACTTCTGTTTGTTGATTTTTTAATTAATGTGATATTATACTTTCATGTAGATATATTTATCTGAGACAAAACTATCTCCATTGCTGTAGACTGCAGAAGGTCAGCAAATTCCAAGGGTTGTGCTTCCTAAAAGCATCTTCTTGCTTTAGACCTTTCTGCATTAGCTAATTCAATTTTTTGTGATGAGCTATTTCCATTCAATTAGTCATGATGTAAGTTTGTTTCACAGCTTCTGTTAAATGATACAGTTATTTAAAAATAAATCAATTTTTATATTCTCCCTGTGAGAACAGAGGTCACTTCTACCTATTTGTGGGAAATGGCATTAAGGCAAGTACAAATTCTTAAGATGTGTAGCTAAATATTCCTTCTTGAGATGTGCTCAGCATATCACTTGCTTTCTATAGAGGTAGCAAATATCCAGGATCTTACTTAAATCCAGGCTTGCTTGTTAGAATTTTAGGCAGCTGTGTCTTATATCAGAGTCTGTGTGAAACTACAAGAACTCAGGTAGAATAACCCCCTGAGTATGACTTCTGGCTTTGAACCTGTTATTTTTCATGACAGAGCTGACAGTTAATCAGAATGCAGAGCACCTCTAAAGTACTCTGTGGTATTGCACTTTTAATTATAGGACATACAGGGAATGCCTTTTTTCCCTGTCTCCTTTAAAGTAAACAAATTCTTCTGTAGTAGTGGGACACTTCCATTTATTTCACTTTCCTTTCATCCCTGCTGACTATCAGATTTCCATCCTGTCCTTCCTGATCAAACAATATGATGGCTAGCATGCACTTTTTTAGTTCTGTTTTAAATCTCGCTTTAGGAAAAGGTAGCACAAATTTGTGCAGCCTGGTATCTGACCACTTAATAGCAGGATCCCTGGTTTCCAGCCCTACTAGTCTTCCCTTTCTCTTGCTGTAGTTTGACAAGGGAACTAATTTTGTTTCCTTTTTACTCCTGCAGTATGGCTGGGAAGTTACTAGTCTTATTTCTGTTTACAGTATTTGGAAAGTTTTCCACTAGTTAAGTTGCGATATGAGTGTTACCTGCTTCTCTGTTAGGACCTTGGATTGCCCATCCAAAGTGTGAAGACTTTTAAAGAGAGTTTCTGTGAGAGAAATGATCTTTGAAATCACTAGCTGGCCAGGCCACAGCTCAGTGATAGCCGTGCTGCATTGTGGGATTTCAGGAGATTTTCCTTTGTTACATTTTTTTTAGTATCCTTCTCAAAATTTCCTGTTTCCCACTGGGCTAGGTGAAAAGCCCAGGCATGGGTTTCCTGAGAAGAGGCACAGGATGGATGCCTACAGAGCGATGTTGTCTTCTCATAGAACAGTAAAAGGCAGATTTTGGCCAATGGGAGTCAGGAAGACTTGTCCAAAGTACTCCAAAGGAGGTGTGAGGGAAGAAGTCTAAATTCAGCATGAGATTTTAGAAGGGGAGAGTTGGGAGGTGAAAGAAGACAGAGGATTTGAGAACTTTGTTTTCTGTTGGTTTTTACTTGATTGATACTATAAATCATTCAACTTCCTGAGAAATGTATGTTTTAGTTAAATACAATAAACTGAGTAACAGTGTAAAGTAACCAAGGAATCACCTGGCTGTGAAAAATCTTCTGGTGAGAGAAGTTACTCCTTCTCTCACAGGGAGTGAACCTTGCCCGCTGCAGGGAGTGGAAGTGCCATTTCTCATACACTGGAAGGTTGAAGGTTGAAAGCAAAGTTACTGCTTCTGCCATTGAAGAGGTGATTGCTTTTACAAGGAAATAAACCTGTGTATTTCCTTCTTGTCTGATTTAGTACTTCACAGCCATTTGTCTTTTTATTGCATTCAGAATTATTTAATGGCTCATTTAAGATAATTAGTTTTAAATGGGAAGTGAGAAGAGGTTAATTAGATGGACTAAAGTTTTCACATTGACACTTTGAATTAAGGCAAATAAATGAGACATGGAGTAATGTAGTCTTTGAATTGATTATGATAACATCAGTTATAAATGTAAAAGCTGAAGGTTTCAATTTTGTCTTTTTAATTTTTTCAGCCAGGTTGGTTTGTTCAATGAATAACTTGCATTGTTAAAAATGCTCTTAAAGGAGAAACATATGGTTTTCCTGCCTGAAGACTGTACAAGTATTATATTGTGGTTTTAGAACCAAAACAAATTGAGAAGTTTGACTGAATGTCAACAAGTGATTATGATCTTAATTGAAACTGGGCCACAATACTTGCATTTAACGGGGGAGTTCATAACATGGTCTAAAAAATTAGATGGTAGTGAAGGTATTAAGTGTAATGAGTACCTTTGTGGATTTCTACTTCCATTCTGAAGTGGTGTGCCTGGGGAGGAAATGCTCTTGTAATTGGTGATATTTTATGACCTCATATGTAACCAGGTGGAGGCATTTTTGGTGTGATTAAAAAAAAAAATTCTCTAATCTTGGTTGCCTGTCCTAAATCCATCCATGCAGTTTCAAACTCTTATTACCTCATTCAGAAGGCCATGGTTCTGACTCCTAACTGAGGGCTGTGCAGTGCTTTCCCACAGCAGCTTTGCAAAGAACATTGCTGCTCCCCTCCTTTACCCAGCTCTGCAGCATTGTGTGCTCTAGAGAGCACAGCCTGGGGGTTCACTGTAAGCTGGTGTGTAAGGGGGAATCTGCAACTGATAGTAATATTTTCAAAATGACTTAAATGTATTCAAATCAATTAATTAAAGAAGCATGGTTTCTTTGTTAGGTGCTACATAGGTGCCCTCCCGATGAAGATAAAAGCAGCTGTAAAAGGCAATGTTTGCACTTCTGAGACTTTGAGAATAAATGCATGTTAGAATAAAGGAAGCAAGTATGAACTGAGATTAGAATAATGTCAGGCTGCTTAACACACACTACAGTGAGGTGATTGTATCAAATGCTGTCTAGTTAAGAAAGAATAAACTGCACAGGCAGGTTTGACCTTCAGGATTCTCTGGCAGTAATTTAATCTTTTTCTCAGTGTATAGTGTGAGGTTTTTGTGTCCCTGACAAGGGTTGTAAAGCTTGATTAACTGAGACTGGGAGAAGCCTAGCTGTTGTCCATAGATCTGCTTTGTCAGAATAAATTGACAGTAGGCTTTAGATGTAGTAAACCTCTTTAGTGTCTTCAGTGTGGGCAAGGTAGATGCAGTGAGTGGTATGAACTGGTCTGGCAGTCTGCTTCCTTCTTCCTGGAGTTCTTGAGGCCCTGTGTGGGCATAAAACTTCAAGTAACAAGGTAGTGATTTGTGCTGATGTAGGACTAAGCTTCTCTATAAAGCTGTGGTCCTTTCCTGCTGGAGTGTTATGTTCCCAAATGACCTTTTAAAATTTTTGATTAATATTTAGTTTTCTTCTTAATGTGTGTGGACTGAGATGTTACTGCTATGTCTTTAATAACTGATGGGTTCTTATTAATTGTAGCAAGTACAAAGCTGATAAGGAGGCATGTTCAGAAAGGGTTTTTATTTTTTATTTTTGTCCACAGTTAAGGCTCAGCATGGCCTTTGCTGCTCCTACTTTCTAATTAACTCTGCAGAACAATTACGGAGCATTACAAGCATGATTTAGAGTGGACCATTCTCCCGTCAGAAGGCTGGCACAGCAGCATTTGTATCTGCAGCACAGATGTGTCCTCCTGGGTTGTGGCTGGGTTCTCAGGACAGTCCTGACCTGTACTTTTCTTGTCTCCCTATTTATGTTTGCTTGTGCAGCCTCTTCTCAGGCAGGGTCCCCATAACACTATCATGTAGTGATGATAGCAGCCTTTCTTAAGGGTTGACAATAACCAATGTGGAAGTCTTGAATCCCATGGTGAAAGTCAGTGCAGCTGGTTGGTAGGCTGCTGAAGATAAAAAGGATCTGTAATGCTGAAGTACTTTTATGTGAGTGTCTTGAATGGCCAGATTGTTTACCAAACCCTGCTGGGAGTTTCTCCCCTAGGAATGTAATGTTTGTGCCTTCAGCTGTCGCCTAAACAATTAATCTTTTGAGGCATAATAGCTCAACTCCTTATTTATTTAAATTTACCTCTTACTCATCAATAGTGCGATCACTAGATACCTCCTTTGAGCTGAAGTGTTCTTGTAATATTTAATTGGTGCAGCAGTCAGTGTGGGGAGGAATGCTGCACAGCCTGTCAGTCCAGGCTAGGTTGAGCTTACCCTCTTCAGAACTCAGTATTTGCAGGTGCAGCTTCATTGAATTAAAATATTCTAATAGGGAAGAATTCTGTGGGATGCTGGCAGTGTGAATAGTGGCTGTCAGCAGTGTGCTCATCTTTTTCTTGAGTCACTCTCAAATAGTTTTCATCTGCAGCAGTTTGTGTTGAGCGCTATGAATTTACCCTTTTTTTCTTATTATTTGTGAAGTTTCTTTTTCCCTACAAATTCAGTCACCTGGAATAAATGTCCTTTCCCCAAGGCAAAGATAGATACATAAACATTGTTCCACCTTACTGAGTTAAAAAAGTATCTTTTGCATTCTTCTGTATGACATTATTCCACCTTTAGATGTAACTAAACCAAAGCATATAGCAAGACTTCCTCTCTAATGAGATTTGCAAATAGAGGCACTTTGTATTTTGTTTAAATGTATCAAATAATTGGGGCAGCTTTGGAGTGGAATTGTTTATGTTTCAGTAAGATCATTAGAAATCTGACCTTGTTGGTTAAGAATAACTAAAAAAAACTATCAATAATTTGTGTGCTACTTAGATGTTTTAAAACTTCAGGAAGTTCTTATGAATTCAAGAACTCTAAAGCCTGATTTTTGCTGGAAAAAATAATGTAGCACTCTTCTACTAAGTACCATATGAGTAACTACTTGTAGTTCATAATTTATTGCTCCCAGTTCCGAGTTCTCCAGCGCCAGAAGGATGTGGACTTGCTGAAGCAAGTCCAGTGAAAGTCTGTGAGGATGATTATGGGCTTGGATTGTCTGACCTGCAAGGAGAAGCTGAGAGAGATGGAATTGTTCAGCATGTGCAACAGACAGCTGATTTTAGCAGTTGTGGATCAGTACCTGGTAGGGAGGTAAAGAAGATGGAGTCAGACTCCTGTGATGCCAAGAGAGGGCAAAAGGCAGTGCCCACAAATTCAAACATGGGAAATTCCATGTGAAAGTAAGAAAATCTCCTTATTGTGAGATTTATCAAACATGGGAGTGGGTTGCTCAGTGTGGTAGTAGTCTCAGTCCTTGGACATACTCAAAACCCAAGTGGATGTGGCTCAGACCATTCTGCTTTGAGCTAGGGAGTTGGATCACAGACATGCAGAGGTCCCTTCCAAACTCAAGAGTCAGTACTGCTCCACGTAGATTTATGCCAGTGCTTTTTGTGCTAATCAGTCACTTAAATGAAGAATAAAGTAGATATAGACATCACTGTTTTCTCTTAAGTGCCTTGTGTGAATTCTCTCCCTGTGTATATTCTGGCATATGCTAACTGCTGGAAGTGTTACTACCCAGTGCTTGTTTTATGATATTGCAAAGTATTTCTGTTGCTTTGAATGTCTTGTATGAAAAATAATTTTTCTCAATCAAATTTTTGTATTATTTTCCAATCTTACAGTATTTAATGATTTCTCCTTTTATAGTAACATAAAATTCATTATTACCTTGCTATGCCACGTTGGTTTTAAGTCTTCAATGAATTTTTCGGACATGTCAATTTTGTACCTGCTTGCTTTAGCTAGTTTGTTGCTGTTTTAGTCCTTACATATAAAAATATGTCACTTTGGAAAAAAAAGAAAGTTTTAAGTACTTCAAAACTTGTTCTTTTTCTTTATCCTTTAAAATAAAAATAAAAAATAAATATATCCTTAAAAATAAAAATAAAAATATCCTTTAAAATACCTTAATATTTTTGTTAAAAGTTATATTTGTAACTGTATCAACTGTTGTATGCAAGACAGTTTTTATCCTCTGAAGTGAAGATTTCCCACTGAATAGTAAATTTCTTCTTACCATATTCTGTATCCTTCAGGTACTCATGAAATTTTACTGGTTTGAACCTAACACTGTTCCAAGAGAAATAGGGCTATTTCTGTAATAGTATGGACTAAGCTGCATGTGTCTCTTTTCTTGATTGTGACCTACACTTGATTGTGACCTACCTGTTTGTTTTTGATGTGGAAGTGCATTGATTTTTCCCATGTTCCTAGAAAATTCGAGTGCTATCAGGCAGAAATTATACATATTTTTAAATTAAGTATGTAGATGTGAAATTAATTAAGGTTGCTTTAGGTTATGGGCAAGTCATGCAGTAATCACTACTATTCTTGAGGCCTTTGGTCTAATTGCACTGATGGTTTTTGAGGGAGTAGGTGATAGCTCAGTGAAGTTCAAATTTGCTGCTTTATCTTTCAGAGCTGTTGAGTCCCAGACTGAAGGACAGTGTGCCCCCGTGGAGTCCCTGTGGCGACGTTACAGTGAATTTGAGTTGCTGAGGAATTATTTGTCAGTTACCTACCCACATATTGTTGTTCCACCTTTGCCAGAAAAAAGGGTAAGGAAACCAAAAATGTGGCTTGCTTGGTTTTGTTTGTTTTTTAATTTACTGTTGACACTCTTCTGTTTAACTAGGCTGACTTTGTTTGGCATAAGCTGTCAGCAGATAATATGGATCCAGATTTTGTGGAAAGAAGAAGAATTGGTCTGGAAAACTTCTTGTTACGTGTGGCTTCACATCCTGTTCTTTGCCAAGACAAAATCTTTTATGCATTTTTAATGCAGGTATAGTAAAGTTATTTCTAAATACATTATTTAGTGATTATTTAATTAAGATAATGTCCTTTTGATCTTTTCTATTGACCCATAACTTGTTCTGTGTCAGGAGGAAAGACAATATGAATAAATTTGAGGTGGAAAAGCCTTGTCCAGCTAAAAGCTTCTTGAGAGCAGCCTGCAGATGTACAGTTGTTCTTCCAATCTAACTTATGAATTTTTTCCAATCAAGTTGTAAGGCTCCTGAGAGAGCATATCAACCTCTTTGGAACAGCCTGTTGGGAACTTAAGCATGTTGGCTGGGAGCTCTAGTTACTGTGCTATACTGCTGACTTCAGGGACCCCACTGACTTCCAGTTTGCTCTTTGGATAGCCATGGTTTCTTTAGCCTTGTGGTTTGGATCATGATCCATTCATGTGTTGTGGTTCAAAACTGCTACAATACATTGTCACAAAAGTTGTGGTCCAATTGTTAGCTTAAGCATTGCATTCTGCAGCTTTCAACTTTGGGAAATGTTGGATAGTTCTTTTTTCTCTGCTTTGATGAGAGATTCCCAAATGAACAGCTATATTTGCCGTGGTACAGTATGTGGGTGAACCAATGTATGGAAGCTGAAAACAATGGAAAACTGGCCAGTACACCTGAGCCAGGTGGTGGCATGTACACTGCAAACTGTTGTCACCTGCATGCTCTCTGCCTTGAGCTGCAAATGTCCTTGGAGATGCTGGTAATCTCAGAGGTAAAATATGTTAGCTACTCTTCCTTAGACAAAGAAATGTGGCTCCTGCTCACAGCTGATAGATCGAGGTAATTGAGAAGAGGGTTTTTGAGGGGAGATTAGTGTATGGGCACAACATAATGGCTGGTTATTCTTAACCCAGATTCTTGAAAAGACATGGGGAGGGTAACTGAGGCAGAAGCCAGGCATGCTGGAGAAGCTCCTTTGATACAGGCTCTCATAGGGACTAGCAAAACCTGCAGCATTCTTAAATCCCTATAACTGAATACTCTTCTCCTGTATTTTTAGGAAGGTGGATGGAAAGAAATGGTGAATGAGACTGGATTTCAGTTGAAGGTAATTAATGTAATTGTTTGTCTTGTGATTGCTGTGACACAGATATATTCCAGCAAACATGTTTTAGGCTCTTTGTGAAAGGATGTTTGTTGTAAGAACGAGTTAAAGACATTGTTTTATGAATACTTGTTATTAAAAAACCAGTGATGTTCTTGGCACATGATAGGTAGGATTGCAGTTAAGTTCTCTAGCAGGCTTGTTACGTGCCTATGTGATTCTGCTGGTAACATAGAAGTATGATCCTTTTAAGCTTTAAAAGTAATGAACTTGAGGCCACAGCAGTGGGATTTTGTGTTTTCTGTTTAGTTTAGCATTTTTAAAGGCGGATGTCAGATTTAGTCTGGTGAGAGGTGCAAGATGTCAAAAATAGGTAAGCAAAGAGGTCTGAATTGTAGGACTTCTTTGCAAGGAGCAGTTGGTGAAAGGGACTAAGACAGACGGATTTGATGCCTCTTAACTGTTTAACAGAATGTGTCTTGAAGTAATACTATCCTCATTGACATCAGCGAGTTCATGGCTGGGTAAACTGGTGGAAGACTTGCAGGAATAAATGATCTGAGGTCGTGTGTCTGTACAGGTCAAGAATCTGAGAAGCTGATAGATTGCTGGGCTATGTCTGGAAGAATTACTGTATGGGGACAAATACTGAGCTTTTTGTTTCATTGTAATGTGATCTGCTCTCGTGAAATCACAGCTGAAAGCTAGGTGGATTATGAAGAATTATTCTGAATAGTGAGAGTTACAGAAAAACCCTAGTGCTCTTATCCTCAGGGTCCAAGGGGCTTTGATACTGACCCTCTCTGTTGATAACTTAAGATGACATTATTCTCTTCCATCACAGTTGGGTTTGCATACTACTAATATTCATAATGCAAACAATGTAAATCTCTGAAGCTGCTTACACTCATAGGAGTTCAGAAAATTTGTACTGGCAGGGTGTGTTCAGGAGAGCACACAGTGGTGTGTTTATGGAAGAAAATTCATAGCAGAATGCTGAGAATATTCACCTCCTTGAAATCACATTGTAGATCAAATGAGAGATGAGCAAGTCTTGTTTTCCCTCTAGATTTGATTGTGTATGTTTTCCCTTTTACAGTTCTAGTTTCCTTAGGAAAGAAAAATAACTTTTTCAAAAGCCTGGTAAAAAGAATTCTCCCTTTTTCTACATCTGAAGTGTAAACTCTTAGCACTACACTGGAAGGAAAACCTCTGTTCAGTGCATGTTTTAGAATGGAATTAGACCATTTGTTTATGTTTCTGCTGCCTCTGCTGCATTTAAGCAGGATGTGTTTTTTGTCTGAGAGGGTTTGAACTCTCTTAGCTAAACTTTAAATTAGGTATTAATGCAGTGTAGCATGCTATAGCTGAATGTTGATGTTGGAGACTTTGTTTATTCTGCCAGCTGTATCATTAAATCATGACTTTCCTCCCTCCCAACCTCAGCACTTAATTTGTGAGGGATTTTTAATTTAAGGGATTTGTCACTTGGGATTTTAACCCTTCCTGTAGGAAAGAGAAAATTCTCATCTCTCTTTAGTTTACATAAATGATTATAGGATCATAGAAGGCATTAACTCTCTGGAAACTCCTCAGCTGTACCTGATTTGATGGGTGGTTCATCTCTAAAATGCTTGTTCATGTTACTCGTAAATCAATTTTAAGACTGGACAGATTTCTCTAGAAGCCTCACTGGTGTAAATGCTCAAAAGTGGTGTGTGAGAGTTACTGTGCTGCAATTGGCAAAAAGGAAATAGCCCAGCTGAGATGGTTGAGCATTGTCAGGATGGTGCTTCCTGCCTGGCAGTGCTTGTATGAACCTACTGAACACTTCCTTCAGAGCACTACATGTGCCTATGACAAAAGACAAAAACTTGCCCTGTAACTGTAGGGGTAGGAAGTTGTCCTTTCCAAGTGTAAAACAACTCCCAAAAGGATGTGCCCGCTACGCCAACAGGCTCAAATGGCTTTGGTGCCTGCTGTTTGAACATCCATACAGGCTTTTGGGAAATAGCTGCCCAGAGGGAAGGGCTCTGATAATGTCAGTGTATCTTGGTGATATTTGTACTGTAAGAGGATGTGTGAGGAGTACCTGCAGATGTGTATGAACAGCCCAAAATGTAACTGGCTTGTGTATTGATTTGTTGAGATATAGCAGTGGAGATCCAAGACTATACAAGGCTCAGAAGTGCTCTGCATAAGCATAAAGGCTGGGACTTGGAGTTCCTGTGATGTTTTGTGTTCCTTGTGCTATCTGGGACATGCATCCCCATCCTGCCTTGTATTCCCTTTGCATGGTACTCTTTGAGAGGTGTCACATTAAGTGGTGACAATGAACCTGCTTTCTCCCAATGTCAGTCAGTCTTAGTCTGGAGGGTTTTGTTCCCTTACCTTTCAGTTTATGGATTAAATTCTGTTTCGGTAGTTTGGCCATTGGAAGAACAGCTAAAGTTAACCTGACTGCCGCCAGTCCGCCACTAAATCATGCCCCTGAGTGCCACATCAACATATCTTTTAAACACATTGAGAGATGGTGACTCCATCACTTCTGTGGGCAGCTTGATCTCGTGTTTGACAATCCTTTTCCTAGCATCCAATCTGAACTTCCCCTGAAGCAACTTGAGGGTGGTTCCTCTTGTCCTACTGCTTGTTATGTGGGAGAAGAGACCAATCTCCGCCTCACTACAACCTTTCAGGTAATTGTGGAGAGCAATTAAGGTTTCCCCATAGCCTTATTTTCTCTAGGCTATGTATGGGGTATCTTCTGCTCAGCCCAAATGTAGTGGGAGGTGAAACAGACTGTGCCTGTTTTATCTATAGAGGCTATTACAGGGGCCCTAAAGGCAGGACTCTGTTCTTGTTTTGGGAAGACACTGTTCCCTTCACTGACAAATTCAAAATAGCTCTTCAAGCTCTGAGTTTTCTGTAACAGGGCACAAAATATTCTTTTGTCATATACTAACAAATACTGCTGAAGTAACTTACTGCTTGCAGCTGTGGCCCAGCCTGTTAGCTAAAGGAGAACACTATAGGAAATCTATACACCTTACAAGGTGTGCTGATTTATTTTCCTTTTACTGAAGAGAAGGATGTTTTGATCAAAAGTAAACTCCAGCCATTTACCCACAATAGGGATTTTTCTTTAGTATAGATGA
This sequence comes from Anthoscopus minutus, assembly GCA_013399455.1. NCBI lineage: Eukaryota > Metazoa > Chordata > Aves > Passeriformes > Paridae > Anthoscopus > Anthoscopus minutus. The sequence continues at coordinate 54,567 of VWYI01023767.1, read as the reverse complement.
GCCCTGTGTGAGCTGTGTATAAAATGTGTTGTAGGACTGAAGAGTTGTAGTGATGTGGACCTCATGGATGAGGCTGGGATCTCTCATGTGTTGGTGTCATTTTAGGAGTAAATACTCATTGCACATTTTAATATTCAGTGAACTGGAAAAAACCCTCCATCTCCTTAGAAATGTTCACTACTACTGTTGCAGTAATTGGTAAACCATCATCTCAAAAACAAAAGCAGTTAATTACCTTTTTAATTAGGTATTGAATTTTATCCTGTAGAGATTTATATATGCTCTACTGTAGAGAAGAACATTGCATTAAAAAGGGCTCTATTCTGATATACAAATTACATATTTTCTGTAAAGCAAGTCATAAAAAGTAAGAGAACAACATATATAAGATTTTGATTTCACTGGGGAACTGTTCCTGGTAATAAAGAGCATATAGAGGTCACTCTACCACTGGTTTTATTTGGTTTGAGAAATATAAAATAGCTTGTCCATATGGTTTTAAGTTACCTAATTGCTTCATCTAAAAAGAATGTGGGGTTGTGTATCTTAACTCCATGATTTGTGCAGAATTTTAAGAAGGGACTATTTCTGTGGGACTTGGATTATACCAGCTTTATTTTAGTGGTTACTGTTTACATCATTTTCACAAAAATAGCGTTTTTTAACTTTTTAATAAAGATATCTGACATTCAGGGCAGCTAGTGTCAACTTGTTCAGTGTTTGAAGGTTTAAATATGCCATGAAGGCAGGACGTTTTTCTAATGGTGCTGCCAGAAGGCTGAGATTTTTTTGTCACTGAAATTTAATTGCATTAAATTAACAAAGCTTTTTTTCCCCTTTTTCAGGCAGATTCCAGATTAAAAGCTCTTAATGCAACATTCAGAGTGAAAAACCCAGACAAGTAAGATTCCACATCCTTCTTCCCTCCTTTTCCCTTTTTCAGTTACAGCTATAACTTCAGGTGACAGAATATTCTATCTCTTTAGGATAAATTCAGAAAAGAAAAATTATCTTTCTGCACTTCAAATCTTAACAGAAGCCCAGTAAAGGGGTAGTGTGAAAAGATTTGATGAATCCTGCCTCCAGAAGCAGGAAGCATTCAGAAAAATTCCATCACTTTATGTAAAATGAATATTTCATTTTAGCTAGACTAAAACAAAGAGACAAAAAACCTCAAAACCAGACTCTGAAAAAGAACCTCTTAATATTTGTTTTCAAGAAATCTTTCCAAGTATGAACAGAATACAGATTGATAGAAGATCTTTCCAAAAGTCTGCTAGTGTGCAGCTCTGGATGCACACACCCTGATGTTGCAGTTCATAGTTCTTTCCAAGCTGCCAATTTTCACAGATGCTTTTGGAAGTCCAGAGGTCAGTCCAGCACTGTTGCAGTTTGTAGAGCTCTGGGACAGGCACTAGAGCAATCTGCTGGATGGAAAAGCTGCTCAGAATTGTCAGTGTATATAGTAGGAGTTTCTACTTCTGCAGTAGTTTAGGAAAATCAGTGTGCAGGAGTGGGGCCAAAGGATGTTGCTGTTTGCCATCCACAGGCCATGGAGACCTGTGCAAAGTGCCCTTCTGGGTGCACTTTGCTGTCCAGCAGTGGCACCAGGAGATCCTCCTTGGGGAGAGCCCCTGTGCCTGGCTGCTTTCTTGTTGTCTGTTCCATGGAATCTGTGGGTATTGTGTTAAGGATGTTAGAGGGTACATACCTTTCTGTACTCCTTCGTAGATGTAACCTGCAAATTGGTCCAGTTCCTCCTTTTTTATTGTGCTTGTTTTTAGGGCCTTCTGTGGCAGCCAGGAAGCTTTTAGCCAGGGTTTAAAATAAAGGATAACGTTCATGAATGAGACTGGAAGACAGCAATTCTCTGTATCTGCAGGTGAAAATGGTCCCTTGTTTGAATGCTTCATCCTCAGTCATCTTCCTCTGTGGCCAGTAGGAGTTCTCTTTTCCTGCTCTCACAGCAGGTAAACTGCCAGAAGTCTGACTGTAGTCACAGATGGGCAAGACTGTTTAAGGAACATCTTTGTTATCTTTTGACGTAACAATATTTCAGAAAGCATAGCTGTTGTGAGAAGTAGCTTGTTAAAAAGCAGGAAAAGGGTTAATACAAGGAAAACATGAGGAAAGGGCTTGTAAGAAAAACAGTCCTCAAGTGTGTGTGCCTTGGTAGAGCCTTCACAGCACCTGAGAGATGGCACATGTTTTCTGTTGTATTCTGCCAGCTAAGTAACTGCCAAATTGCACTTGGGGATACAAATTGTTTAATAACTGATGAGAAGAAGTTGTTTGTTTGCCTTTTGCTGTAGCATGTGTGGCTCTAACAGGAGGCACAGTGCCTTGCTCTGACCAGCTCACTTGTGCTTGAGCTGCCTGGAATGTGATGCCTGGCCTCTCTGCTTTACCTTTGATGCTTTTGTGTGGCTGACTGGTGAAGTGGTTCAGCAAGCTCACCTTGCTGCAACAAAAGGTGTGACTGCTGTATGGAGTGTAGGCTTTCAGGCTCCTGGGCCAGGAGAGGTTCAGGTGAGGAATAGCTGCAGCTCCCAGTTGGGATTGCCATGGAGCTGTGTCTGTCAGCTTGGCAACACGAGGAAGTTTCATGCAGCTGAAACAAGGCTGCTCTTTGAGGTCAAATGTAGACTGGAAATGAAACCTTCTCCTGTGGGAAGAAATTTATAGTTTCAATGGTGGAATTAAATGGTGATAAAAATATGGTATTTTGGTACTTGGAGATAAATTTGTATCTATTGCAGATGTCTCTGATTTGGCCTTGTGGCACTCATCCTTTCTTTCTCTTTCTGGGCTTTAATCAAAACCATAGCTGTTGGGTTTTGGTGGAAGACTTCTTTAGAAAATACTAAAGCCTTTCCTAAGGCAGACTTTTTTTTTCCTTAGTAGCTTTTTTGTAGTGAAGAGTTCTGTTCTTGTAGTATCTCTCGTCACAAAATGGGACAATGGCCCTGCCTGCCCTGATGCAGGGAGGATTACTGCTGAGTAAAATGCACAAACTAAATAACTTACAGTGAAATGTTGTCTACTGTAAAGGAAATTTTTTCTTTTCAAGCATCATAAAAGATATTTGTGAGAGACCTGCTGGTGACCCAATCAGTTCTTCATTGGTGTCTCAAGTTCTATTTAATAGCTCAGTTAAGTATCTAGACCATTGCTAATGTTGCAGAACATAAAACCAAGTGAAAAGTGCTAGTTAAAAAGGCCTCAGTTACTGTGTGCCAAAACTATGTCTTGTTTCACACTTCTACTGTTAGGGTACACTGGAAAGTAAACATCTCTTTGTGTGCCTCACTGAGCTCTGTTTGCAAATTACTTTTTAATTATGTACCTTTTTTTTTTTTACATGAGCAGTGTGTAGGACTTAAGCAAATACTTGTGAAATAAACTTTTGATCTGCAACACCACCAGTCTCTCCAAAACCAGTTTCTCCTGAAAATTCTATTTGTAAAATTTTCAACCTTCACAGAAGACCGAGAAAAAAATAGCAGCACTTTGGTTTATGCTTTTATGAGACAAAATAGAAGACAGCTTGATACTGAAGTAGTAATTTTTAATTTTTTATTTTAATTGAGGAAAAATTGGTCTGAGAGGAGATGTATAGCTGCTGGAGGCCAGGATACTGAAAGTCCTCCTAGGTTCCTGACTCTTGCCTTCAGGGTATACAGCATTCCTAAAAGATTTCTTGTGGCAAACAGGATAAATAAAGCTTTCCATTATAAATTTCTGGAGTGGAAAGGGGAGTCTTCCTGAGCTGCAGGCATGCTTTTTAATCTTTTGTTTTTAGTTCAATTATTTCAAATATCTTCACTGTACGTGTCTGCAGCTGTCTGACATGCAGCCCTGGTGCATATTTTATAAAGTGTAAACTGAAAAGATTGCTCTCTAAATCCCACTGTGCAGATCAGTGACTACATTGCTTTTTCCCCATACAGTTTCTCTGCTAACTTTTAAATCTTTTTATGTAGTTTAACCCTGTATGTGTCATAATACTATAAAAAATGTTACTTGGAAATCAAAAATGTTAGAAGTCATAATAAAGCTTTTACTTCCTGAATGTAAGGATGGGAATATTTTAGGGGAAGACTTCCTGGCAGGGGAGGAAGAGGTGTTAAATGAAAAAGCCTGGAATTTCATACTTGGTCACCCAAAACAAGTGACCCGACTCATTTCAGTGAGACCTCTTGGGTGCAAGCTATTCTGAAATACAAAGCCTGACTGTGTGCCTGTGGTGGGAGGCAGGATGAAGTTTTTTTCATTCTTGAACATCAACCTGGAACACTAATCTCAGTCTTCCATTCTTTAATTCTGGTTGCATAGTAATTTAGGTAAAGCTGTTTCTAGTTTCCCATCCGGATTAAATAAATACATTCTTGTGTACCAAAGTAGATCATGAGCTAGACTTGTGTAGGGAGGATTTATGTGTACACAAGAGGCTGTTGCTGTGGTTTAATTGCTTACCTGTCACTAGCAAAGCTGTGGCAAACGGTTCACCTTTGTTATTAGCAAGAGCTAAAGGTATCAGCTTAAATTGCCTCTGCAGCCTAACTGGACAGGCTGATAAAATGCCTCTTCCCCAGAATGACAAGCCAGCAGTGTGCACATGTCACTTGCAATGGCTTCCCTGTCTGGTACCTTGGTAAGCCATAGTGATTTGATGGCCTTCAGCCATACATGGCTCCTGTGCAGGTACAAGTCTCAGTAGGATTTCATATGTTACTGTTACTGTACAGATTAGCCCTAGGGGAAATGTAATTGTGGATGCTTCCTTGAACCCCTGAAAAGTTGTGCCCATAACGGGATAGATACAGCTTGAAAGTAAAGTATCTTTGTCAGGTTGAAATGTAAACTTGCTTGTTATTGAGAAATAGGCTTCAGCAGATCTTGCCTTTGTATTTGTTTGAAGCTTTCGTATTCACTAACCCCTGCTTTTATAAGCAACAACAAAACAGTGATGTAATAACTTCAGCTAACTACTTTTATTTAATAAAATTTTATCTCTTAATTTGATCTGAGCCTTCAACATTTGTATTTAAAAAACCAGCAATCATGCAAGTATTGGGATATTTGTTCACTTTAGAGAAATTAAACTCGGCAGTCACTTCTTTAGGAGTCTTCAGCTAGTTTCACTCCAACACAATCCAGGCTCCGTCTTACTGGCCGCAGGGTTGTGGCTCTATTGTGCATGCTGTGAAAGCTTGCTTTCATGATGCCTAATGATGTACTATCTGTTTCCTGCTCCCAGGAGATTTACTGAGCTAAAACACTACAGCGATGAACTGCAGTCTGTCATATCACACCTTCTGCGCGTCAGAGCTGTAAGTATTTCCCATGTGTGTCGTGACAAATAGTATGATTTATTTATAAGGCAGTATTTCTTGTTTAGTCAAGAGAAGTGGTATATGTGTTCTAGAATAAGGGCAGTTTTGCCTGAGGGAGTCAGTCTCCAGAGTGTGGAGCAGGAGACAGCAAGAGGTGAGGGCATTGACTTTGTACAGATTTGGGAGGGGGAAGGAGTACCAGATATGATGGTTGGGTTTGACAGTGCATGCTGCTAATCTGCCCTGTCCCGTGATGGTCACGTATCACAGGGAGGTGTTATAAAGAGGATTGAGGTGTCTGCTTCTCTCTACTTAGCAGACAAGTTGCTTTTGCTAGATGTTTGGTTTGGGAAGGGTCTCAAAACACAGTTTTCTGGTCAGACATATAATACATTGTTTTCCTGAGCTTGTAGTATGAATCCTTTATGCTTCCACATACTGATGTGTTTTGTTTTTTTGGCTCGTTCATTGATCTGCAATGAATAACAGTCTTTCTAATGATGACAACAATTGTGTAATGCATTAAGATACTCTATGGGTTGAGAGTAGAAGGTTGTTATTTTTTTAAAGACACAGAAAGAAAATAGGAGATTACAATTCCAATAATGAGAGCATGATATTTCTTTTTAGTATGTTTAACAGGGATTTAATTTTCAGTGGACCTGTGTGGCAGAGAGGACAGTAAAAATTGCTCTGCTAAACTCAGGTTCTTGATAGAATTAATCACTCTCAAGAGCGGTGTTCTACAGACCTTTTTTCTCAGGGCTGTGTGTGTGAGATCCATTGGGCAATTTGTTTGTTTCTTTTTTACTACTGCTGTGATAGACATAATAACAACAATGGTAGTTCTTGCAGAACTTCATTCTCATTCGTTGGTACATCATGACTCCAAGGGCATTATCTGGAATGCAACTCACACTTCAGAGTGTACATGTGTCTTTTCTTCTGAGGTTTAGCCAACATTGTAGTGCTGGCTGCAGCAGGTACTGGCACTACAAACAGCTGAAATGACCTCTAGCTCAAGCAGTGAGTTCTGCAATGGATAGCTCATTTCCTTTCCTTCAGTTCACTCAGCTGGGTGGAAAAATCAAGTCACTTGTTAGAATTTTACTGAAGGTTTCCCTACAGTATTGATGTCAAGATAGACTTCTGACTTTTTGCTTATAAATTAAACAAACAAGTGTGTGCATAAATTTGGCATTATTCTGATAAAGAATGTCTTATATTTGGTTATCAAAAATGGAAGGGAACTTGATTATGGTCTCCACAGGCATATCCTATCAATGAGCACTTCCAAATATACGTTTAAAGTACTGCTTTTTAAGATAGCCTTGATTGTGACTTCAGTCCTCCAGGATTTAATGCTGTTGATTTTTTTCTTTTTTTCCAGTAGGGGCTTGTGTTAGATTTAGGCCTAATCTTGTTTACATGTGCAAGTACATTAGAGCATTAGCTTGGAGTATGTATGTGGGTTTTCACAAAGCAATTGCACTTAATGTTGATGACCAAAACCTGTCTCTAAAATTTTTTAGAGGGTAGCAGACCGACTTTATGGTGTCTATAAGGTCCATGGCAACTATGGGAGAGTATTCAGGTAAGAGTTCATCCAGTTTTTAAATACATACATAGTTATGGGGAGAGAGAAGGGAATTTCTTGGTTGTGTTGTTATGCTTTTGAAAAGTATATCTGAAACATTTAATTGTCTGTCTTGAAAAACTCTGAATTGCAGAGCTAATGAGATTTCTGTGCTGCAAGCAGAGATCTCCGGATCTGCTGAGCTTAGTCTCTAGAGGAAGACTTCAGCTTTTTGCTTTGCATGCCAGACCTTTGGGCCTTCTGCTGCTGCGTTGGCATTTTGTTTCTTGAGAAAATAACTCACTATTCTTCATACAGTTGTCTCTGAAAAGCTTCTAGGTTCTTTTAATGGATAAAAATCAACAATTATATCTATCCAGTTTTAGTAGCTTTTAGAAGTGAATTTGCCAATAGTTTTTTTGATTTATATGAGGGAATTACATGCTCAAGTTTTCCATCTCACTGGAGAATTCAAGAATCTAAACTTCTGGTTAAGGCAAACCTCCTGCTTCTACACTTTAGTTCAAGTGCTAAATTTAATTCTCTGGGTTAATGGATTGCAGATGTCTTTCTCATTGGGGGTTTTAAAATGAAATTAGGTGTAGTTCTGTAATAACACAAAGACAAACAAATATCAACATCAGCAGAGTGGAATGTTTATGAAATAGTGAAGGACAGAATAGATGCATTACACATAAATTATGTGAAATATAAGGAGAATCTCTTTTTTCCTTGTAAAAAGAGTTGTGACTGTAATTCTTGTAACTAAGAATTCTCATAAGGTTTACTCAAAGCTGAGAACACAATTAAAATGGCAGAGGATGTACAGAACATGTCTCTTGCTATCTTTTTTGTAGCTCTGTTTCTCTATTTAAATAATATCTCTAATGTAAACAGGTAGTTCAGACAATGCAAGTTGGATTTTTTTTTTAATCAATAGAACTAAACAGGAGTCTACTACGAAAACTTAAAGCTACATATATCATATAGTTTCAGGAGAAGTAAAATTCTTACAAAAGTCAAATCCCACCCTTTGGTTTTCAGAATGAGAGGCTTCTATCTTCTATCCTGTAAGTCTGGAAAGCTTAGTATATTTTTGGTGAGCCCAAAATGAATTTCAGGAAGTTCACCATTGTTGTCCCTTGTCCCATTTATATTAAGTGCTTGGTGGTTTGGTTTTGTTTGTTTGATTTTGTTGTTGTAAATTGAGTTTCAGCTATTTAAACAAGATTATGCTCAAAACCCATCCCAAACTAACTATTTGTGATGATGACTTTAGGGGCAACTGTTTTACAGAGTGCCATAAATGGCCTTGTCACACTGTTGGTGCTGTTCCTTAAAGAAAAAAACCAGTTTGACCAAGTCTAACTTTGAGGCAGTTTCCATTCAGGTGTCACCTGGAAAGAAACTATATACAGGATGCAGCTTATTAACTTCCCTTACCCTTCATGTGTGATGTTGTTTCACGTTTGTTTTTCCTACAGTGAGTGGAGTGCAATAGAGAAGGAGATGGGGGATGGGTTGCAGAGTGCTGGCCACCACATGGATGTGTAAGTACTGACTGAATATCTGATAGTTTGATGTAAGCCAGATGTGGAACTCTCCCTCTTTCCTTTCTTTTCTCTCAATCCCAAAGTACATATGAGTACCAAAAAAGCTGGGGGTGCGTTGTTTTTAGGTATACAGTGTTTCTGTGCCTTGGATTCAGGCACAGTTTTAGCATCCATATACTGTATTAAGTAGCTCAAAAAGCCTCAGGAGAACCAAAGGGGTTTCTTTTTTTATTATTATTTTGAAATCGTAGAAGTGTTTGGAATCCTTCCAGTTTTCTTTTAAGCTACTATGCCAGAAACTAGTGGAATACAGCTTTAATGTACTACAGACCTGATGAGATCCGTTTGGTTTTGATAGCAGCATTTTGTACCATGCAGTAGATGGTACACAGATTTGGACTTAATTACAGGGAGCTAAGAAATTTAATTAATCGGCACCAAAACTCCAGTGGATTCTTGAAACAAACACTGACTGAATATAATAAAGAATCCTCTCTTTGCATCTTTAGAGTCATTTGGCAAAGTATGTGAAACACAAGCCTTCAAAATAAGAGTCTAGCACTTGGGAGTGCTTACAGAAGTAGTATTCTAAGCTATGGCTTCTGCTTTTCAGGTAGTCACATACAGCAAGTGAAATGGCATTTCTTACCACTCTGATTCCTCTTCTGTAATCCCTCACAACACATAAGTAACAACTCCAGCAAGAGATGGAAGGTGGTTGACACTTCATGCAATGTTTGTACTGATAAAATGTAATTCCTGTGGAAATAAAGTTCTCAGGTTTAGTTTATGGGGCAGATTTACGTACTACTGCCTGTTATTGGTGGTGTCAAGTTAACAGGTTAATTGTTACTGGCCTTGCCAAGTGGAAGAGTTTGAAGAGTCATGCCCTCAGTTTCTTTAGAGTAATTCTGCTTTTATCAAATCTTTAAGAATTTGACCCCTTCTGAATAATTTATTCACAGTTCTGTGTTTTGTCTAATGGGGTGGTAATTGAAGTGAGAGTGGAATACAATTTTAGCACCTACAGTGGTAGGCAGGGATTGAAGAGACTGTGAAAACTTGGTATGATATAGTGGAGTTAAGGAATCACACATAGGTTTTCAGTGGTTCAGATACACCATGCCAAAATATCAAACACCTGGAAATACATAACCAGTTAAAAGAAGCTTGTCTCACTTCTCAGAGAGTTCATGGGCTGAACCCTCTCACACATCCATAATAGTTAATATTTAATATTTCTGTCTATAACACAGGGCTAAAGATACAGAGTAATGGAAGTGGGAAACTGCTATTCTGTGTCATTTTACTCACTGCATGAAATCTGAGGTGTCTTTCATTGTCTGTCATCTCCTCTGCTCTGGCACTCCTGTGTAACAGTAATCCCTTAGTGATGACAATCAAGCAAGAAGCAGCAGTTGTGAGGTTCAGGAACTCATTCAGTGACCCATGTGGTCCCCTAGCACTAAGGTTCACATCTATGATCTCTTTAAAGTATAACCTACCAGTTCAGTTACCATTCCCATAACATCAGGCAGGAATTTATTGCAACAAAAAGCTATTTCTAGAAGGTTGCCTAATACAGATGTTAAACTTCAAAACTAATTTAATTATTCTCTATCTACCCCATGTGGTGTAGTCTTTACTAGCTGTTTATTTAAGATTTTGTGTTGTTATTGGTTAGTGTGATCTTTAACTGCTAAAGTTTGAAGAAGACACCCCTTCTTCTGTCAGAAGACATCCCAGAGCTTCTGGGTGTGTGCTTTATCACAGGATGAGGCTTGCTAAAGTGACAGAGCGTGTTGAGAAAGTTGGAGTGAATGGCTATAACTAGCATTGAAAAGATGAATGAAAAAAATAACAGACTTTGAGTTCTGTCATTTATTCCACTAATGAGTGACCCTTTATCTTTGTATCAACTTGACTGTCATTATATATTGAACCAGTCTAAACTAAAACAAGGATTTAGTTGACAGCTTACACAAAGAGTGAGACCATGTCAGGTACCTTTAGAACTTACTGCAATGTTTCTCCGTAGCACTTTCTCCAGTTTGCCTAAGTTTAGGTAGTCAGAAATGTAGCTTGTCTTATTTCTTTTTCCCCCAAATCAAATTCATTATAAAAACCTGTCTGGGTAAGGTAGGGTTTTGTTTGGTGAGATTTTTTGGTTGTCTGTTTTTGAGGCTCTTTTTTGAGAGTTATCTGCCACAGATGAGCTCTAGCACTGCTCTAAACTTAGATCTTACTTGAAAATGAAATGCGGTCCATCTGCTGCCCTGAGAAATCTAACCACTGTACTAAAATTATTGCACTGCAGAACTTAAAATAGGCTAAGCCATTTATGACCTGTGTGACTGCAGAATTTTTTCAGAACAAGTGTATTTTTCAACAGGTTTGACTTATTCCTTGCTTTGATTCATAGTATGAATTCTTGTTCTCACTGTTCTTTAATCCCTTCTGCTTAAGCTGGTCTACTGTTGCTGACCGCTTCATATGTTCATATTTATTCATCACCAAGAGCCTTGGTAGGGTTTTTCCTGGATGTTGCATGTCTTGGATTTCACAGAGCATCAAAACAACTCATCATACTTGCAAACTTCCCAAATTTGTGTTACCAGTTCCCTTTCAGCTTGAGACTCTGCCACTTCTTCCACAGAGCCAATTACTGGAGATGCCTAGGGAGAAAAGGAAAAATGTAAAGATTTTGCAAAAACTTGAAAGCCAAGAGGTGCTATAATTAGCATTTGGGTCACATTGTGCTGATTGCTAGAGAAGAATGGATATATGCTCACTTCAGAAAGCCTGCAGATGTGTGAGAGATTGCCACATAGCTTAGAATCCAGACTGAATTAGCAGAATAGATTAAGATATTCGTGTTTTATTCATCTTGGTTATCTCCAGTGGCAAATGCCCCGAGTTCCAGCCTACAGAGGAATCTGATTTCTGAGGCTTTGCTAATTGAGATATGCAGTTACCTCTTAGCTGTAGGCCTGTTCCTGCAAATCTGTCCAAGACGGTCTTCTAAGTTAGCAAGAACATACTAAATACTGTAAAATAAACAGTATCAACTAGAAAAATAAAGTGCTTTTTGCCATCTGTAGGAGACATCAGCCTAAATAACAAAACTCTTACTGAATGCAAGAGCTGCAGATTTGGTGCAAGCCCTTGTACTTCAGATTTCTTCCTAAAAGGAGGGTGAAACTTCCTGTTGCTGTGAATTAATATGTCTGACTTACACAGTAGACAAAGCTATAGAGTTTGAAGGAGTTGAAGGGACTTAATGTTGTGGTGTTCAGGGCACCCCTGTGAGTTATCTTGTACTCAGGCTGAATAACAAGCCATGAAAGCAGCCTCTGCTCTTTAGAAGGTGTGATGTTCACATTCCTGGGCCTTAATGCTTTAAGACTTGAAGGATTTCTTATGCACTGTGTTGGTTTTTTTTTCCTTTGGTCTTGGTGCTGCCTATTGACTGTCCACTGAAGAAAAGGAATAAATTGGGGTTTTTTTCCTGTAAGAAAAGCTGCCTCATCTTCAGCAGAAGACTTATGATAGGTTTTGTACTTGTCAAAAAATTCATTGTAGTAACAACCAAAGAAGCAGGCCCATGGGAATGTTGACATTAGCTGATTCAGAGTTTAATTAATAACAAAGAAAAAACCCTTTTTGGAAGTGCACTTTGCTGTTTGTCATGGGTGTTTCTGTCAAACTGTTCTTCCTTGTCACCGGGTGTGTATCCTTAAAGGTTTAATTAATCTGCTTTACATTTAACTGTGGCTGTTCTTCACTAGATATGCAGCTTCTATTGATGACATACTGGAAGAAGAGGAGCACTATGCAGATCAGCTGAAGGAATATCTCTTCTATGCAGAAGCATTACGGTATGAACAGAAGTCTAGAGCTCAAAAGGAAGCTGTAGTAATGTGTTGATGTTCAGTTTAGTCTGGTATCCTCTCGTGTGTTTTCTGAGAAGGAAAATTCCCGTGTTGTGGAGTCTCCTTGTTTCTTACTCTGCTTACTTGTACTTGATTGCCATGTGACTAGCAATACAAATTAGAACTGATCTGATCAGTAGTGAAAAGACATAAATGTTAAAATCTGTATGCTATGGAAGAAAATGCTGTTTATTCCACTGTCTCCACTGTTTCTTTGGCTTTTGATATAACAGTGCTGCAGTATGCTGAAAGCTCCAGCTTTCAGATGAGATAGGCCAAACAAAGCTGCTACAGCCATTATAAATTCCAGGAACTTTCAAAGTGCCCAGTATAACTTTCATCTGCTGCACAGTGTTGTGCATTTAAATACCAACTTCTTGTTTTGTTTTACATTAGTCTTTGTCAAACAGTCTGCCCTAACAAGCATGGACACAAAAGCAAATTGCTTTGTACTGCAAAGCTGTGCCTAAAGCTATTGAGGTTTGCAAGTGTTGGCTCTGAACCTCTTGGAGAGGTCCAGTAGAGAATTGGGCTGGCGAGTGCGGGGGCTGCTGTGTGGGAACCTGGAGCACTGGTAGCCTCTCCTGGGAAATGAATGTGCATCCGGCTGTGGAGTACAGATGTAGCATCATCAGCCCACACAGGACTGGGAGTTACTGCAGGTGGTCAGAGGAAACCCCTCTTTTCCAGATGAAATGCACTGTATGAATCTAGAAGCAGTTCCTTCTTTCATTGTTTAAGAAAGAAAATGAAATGAATTTTATGATGGATTGATAGATTGCTGCTGTGACAAGTGCCATCTCTAGGTATCTTTTGTGAAAGCTGTGATATTTCTGGAATGTATTTTGAATTAAACTGTTTTACAGTGGTATCCTTGCTCAGTGTATCTTGGAATGAGTCTAAAAAACCAGAAGAATGATTATAAACCAGAAAAATTCTGAACCAGAAGCAGAATTCTGTTGTACTAAGAACTTTATTTATAACTTATTGTGCTTTGAACAATTGAACTTATTTATAACTTTATTTAAGCTTGCTTAACTACGGCATTTGCAGAGTTATGCAGTCTGTGATAGGGCTGTTGAATTTAGGCTAGATGAATAATTAGAGGTGCTTCCTATCAAAAAACAAACAAAACATGATGCTATTTGTAAAGTGTAAATGGAGGGAAATGTAGCAAAACAAAGTATTTTGTGACAGATCTTTCATTACTTACTTTCCAGGGCAGTTTGCAGGAAGCATGAACTAATGCAGTATGATTTGGAAATGGCTGCACAGGACTTAACATCTAAGAAACAGCAGTGTGAGGAGCTGGCAACAGGAGTGAGTCTTTTTCCACTTTCTTCTCCAAGATGCCTCTTTCTGAATTTATTTTTTACTTGAGCCAAGTTACTTAGAATGATATTTAAATGGCACCAGCATGCTGGCTGCTGCTTTTGAGAATTGGTATCATATGAGCTAGAGACATGTGAGGTTTAAAGTTACTTGGTTCTTGGTGACATAAGCTGTTTGTGCCCACCTTCTTTTATTGAATACTGAGCAAGTAAATGACTGGAGCAGAATAACACTCTATAGATAGACAACTCTGTCCTAAAGATGAAAATGTTGGAAATTCTTAAAGACTTCCTTTGCCTTTTGAACAGTGGGTGTTATTGATATGTTGTGTTAGTCATTTTTATATGGGAGATAGCATTACCTAAAATATTATCTGAAAATGGTAACTTACAGTTTTAGAATTTTTCATGTTGCTGTTGGATCTATTGATGTTCTTTATGGAAAATGGAATGCCTTTATGGCTTTCGTTTCTCTTACTTTCTTTCCTACTTCACTAGGAAAGCTGCTCTGAAAGTTTATCTTTTTCAACCTTAAAGTGTTTGAACATCAAATCACCTCCTCCCCACTTTGCTTAGTCTAACCTGAGTCACCAGAGGTTAGCAATTAATGAATGGAAATTAAAGCAAAATATCAGCCAAATAGTAAGCACAAATGCCAATAAAAGTCACCTGATGTCCCATGGCTCAGGACATGCCAAACCTACAGTATCCTTGTTTTTTGTAGACTGTGAGGACCTTTTCCCTGAAGGGGATGACCAGCAAGCTCTTTGGGCAAGAAACCCCTGAGCAGAGGGAAGCCAAGATAAAGGTTCTAGAAGAGCAAATACGGGAGGGAGAAGAGCAACTGAAGTCTAAAAATCTGGAGGGCAGGTAAATGGACTTGACTGTTTCAAAGAAAACACAGGGCTTGTCTTAGCAAAAGTCCTTGACTGGATGCTCTTGAAGGTGTTTGCATTTTATAAGTGTTTTTAATATATTCTTGGTGTTTATGAGCTGTCTATAAAAGCTCCTGTCAGCTGCAAGTTGTGAAATAAAGTGCAGTACATGCAGTTAGCTTCTGGTCTGAGTGTATGGCTTATGTAAAACCTGATGACTTTCCCAGTTACTGAGCCCACTCTAATGGCTAACTTGCATGCTTTTATGTTCCACTAGTAATATATTTAGCAGGTGGGCTTGGAAGTCTGCAGCTGAAGAGGCTGAGACTCAAAGGCTGATTTGCTTCAAATACAGTATTTAGTTTGGTTTATGTGTAAGGGTGCTGAGCCCATATTCTGCAACTTCTTATATGGGGGACACCTTACTCCTGTTTGAAAGAGATTAGAAGATCTGGGGAGTTGTGTTTGGGTAACTGCTACTTGGTGCTCTAATGAAACTTTCTTCAGGTATGCAAAAATGAAAAATAGGAACTACTGTTCTTAAAGCAATGGGACTTTGTAAAGGCATGTCTGTCATGTAACACAAGGGGTAAATGTGGTATCTCCTGATATGCTAGCATTAGAGCTGGAAAGATAAGACTAGTTCACGAATAGTTCAAAACAACAAGACATTCAGTAAATGCAGTATCTTAATAATTTTGGCAGATGTATTCGAGATGTGCTTTTGTAGCTCTGGAAGCAATTTTTCAGTGAATGCTAGTCTAGCACAAATGAAAGTATGAATTACAGATATATGCCTCCATTTTAGTTAAGGAGACCCAACTACACGTCACCAAACCAACAAAATTAATTGCTGAAGTGAATGGTCCAAATTCAATTTGCATTGTAAATGTTTATTGTATTTGATTGTCTTGCATCCTGACAAACAAGTGAGTTTTCATGCTGAAAAGATGAAGGTTCTGACTTGACAACTGAAAAAGAAACATGTGGTGTTGTGTGCTGAATGTTGGCATAAAGATAATGAGTTACTCCAAGAGAATCTGAAGGAAAAAAGTATATTCTGACTTATGGTGGTTCTATGGCAGTGATGTTTCCTTGGGAAAAACCACCCAAACAAACATCCTAATGTATCCTGTGAAACTCTAGGTTAAAAACCTTAGAAAGAAAGTGGAGAATTAGGTAGTGGTGCCAGTTGTAAAATGAGGACACTGAGGGATGCATAATATTTGCAGGACTTGATTTACTGACTGAAAGATGGAGCACTCTGGCATACACAGCTTCTCTGCTGAGTGTCCAGAGCCGAGGGTGGAGCATGTAAAACACTAATAGAAATCGTTGCTTTAAATTTCAGAGATTTTGTGAAAAGTGCTTGGGCTGACATTGAACGGTTTAAAGAGCAGAAGAATCATGATTTGAAGGAGGCACTTATAAGCTATGCTGTAATGCAGATTAGCATGTGCAAAAAGGTACGTGGGGCTTGGGAAAGGCTGGCCCAGTGTAATTGTCCTGTCAGCAGGGGGGCAGATGCAGACTGTCAGTAACTGGGAACATGGCAGTCACAGAAGCCTGGAAGTCACTACCATAAAACCTCCCACTTACTCCATTCTCCTTGAACTCAGTGACATGTTAATGTTGAGAGAGATAAAGATATAAAGTAGACAGTGTGGTCCAATTTCAATGTGGTCTCTGCCACCTTCTGTGAAGTTCTATGGGACTTCTTTGTAGAGGCTTCTGTTGAAGAAAGTTGTGATGAGGTTTGCAAATAGAGTGTATTCCCACCTATTGATTTTTAACTGTTCTTTTAAAAGGGAATTCAGGTTTGGACGAATGCAAAGGAATGCTTCAGCAAGATGTGACTATCTGGAAATGAATTCCTCCTCCAAGTGCCAGAGAATGGAAGCACAGTGTATAACACCGATGTTATATTGCTACGTGACTTACATACAAATCATGAAATAAATGTAATTGTTAATAAAGGATGAAAAGGACATGTTGTTAAATGTTTAGCCCTGACTGCCACTTGTGGCATATTTTATATGTGGTAGCAAATAATGCAGGGGTAAAAGAGTTACTGAAAACTACAGCTCTATATTGGGACAAAGGTATTGGGAAAGTATGAACTAAACTGTTCAGTGACTTGTGAAACACCGTGCTCTGTAATGTGTAGATCACTTCCAGATGCCCTTCTTTCCAACCCTTGCTGTTTAGAATTTTTAATGCTCAAGGGTACTTTGGTTTTATAATGGGGCACACAGTTATGTTCTCGAGGTCTACACCATAAGAGGACAAAAAATGAAATATTGTAATGCCTAGAGTTCATATTTAAATGCCTTTGCATGTCCATAGAGAAATATGTTTTTCCAGAGTTTGGGTTAAGCAGTCTCAAACTCCTGAGATGTTTGAATCTCTCTACAGTAGAGGTGTTGTACAGTGGTTTGATAACAATATTCTGCATTTACTGGTTCCCACTTCAGTTTTTATACGGACATTGATTTCTTACTAAACTTCTCCCTGCAAGTAAAGGAGACTGGTGATCCAGCTGAGCAGAAAAACCAAAGTCAAAGCTGGAAAGAAGCAGATGCAACTTCTCTTTGGTTGTTTGGAACCTGTTTACACTTGGTGTGAATCTGGCCTGTGGTACCTTGTAACTGAAGTGGTTTGGTTCTTGACAAATGGCTCTCAACGAAGGTGCTGAAATAATAAACCTGGTGCAGCTTCTGTCATACTTCAGAGCAGTGATGTGCAGAACCTACAATGAACCAAGGTGTCTGTTTGGCCCTTGTAATGATGTTTGTGTGTGTGAGTGTGTGTCTACGTGTGTGTATGTGTATATACACACCTGTATAACATGATTTGCAGTTACAGGATTTGCATTAAATGTTTCCAATTATGAAAATCTCTTAACGCTGTCTAATATTGGGCTTTTTCTATGTCCTTTCTGAAAGTTCCTGAAGTCTTGTGGAATTTGTCAGACTTGATTGATAGTCCTGAAGGAAGCTTTGTAATAATCTGTTCAAAAGTGTATTTAATTATTTTGGATTATAACACTATTCAGATTTTTTTTAAGAGATACTCCAGAAAGTCCTTAAATGTTCTTTTGATAGAACTGTATAAATGTATTTACTGGTGTGTCCCATGTTACTTTTGTCTCTTCAACCTTTCTTTTCTATAAAACCATTGTAAAGAATGCATAGTTCTGGTGCACACTACAGCTTAAAACTGAAGTAAAGTGCTGGTACTCTGATAACCTGTGTTGGCTTTTTCAAAGCTTATGACAGTGACATGCCTGGCTGAGAGATGATGTTGGGCAAAAAGAGGTTTTTCCTTTAACAAGGAGAACCATTGTTCTGTTCAGAGGTTGCAGAATCCGGTTCTGATACAGGCTGAAGGAGTCTCACATTCCAAATCAAGAAGTTGCACACTTGATGTATTCAGTAAACCTTCTAAAAGAGTGGTGCCTTAATACAATACCATGAGGCGCTCAGAGTAGGTATTTTTCATGCACTTTGATTTTTGGTAGATCTTTCTGGTGCCTCTTTCCACATGTCACTTGCTGTACAGCTCATTAAATGTATTAGTATGCCATTCTTTTCCTTGCTAGTTGTACTAAAATTTAAGAAGGGAACAAAACAGTTCTTGTAAGTTTTGTGCCAAATAAGATAAATAAAATTGTTCTTTGATATTTTTGTTAGGTTGGGTTTTTTTGGAAAAAAACTGTCTTTCCTGTTCTGAAAACTGCTGTATGATTTCTTGAAAGTGGTTCTTGTCCGTCTTAGCTCTCAAGTGGCCTCCAAATTAAAATCAAAAATTTGGTGAATTGTGCACAGCTTCCCCTTTAGGTAGGAACATAGTGCTAAGGCCAAAATTAGATGCTTGCTACATGTCAGCTGTCTGAATTTCATGGGTGTCTCCATCTAGTTAAGAGAAGATGCCTTTGAAAGCATTTTGCATTATTTGACAGAAATTATGTGAAAGGCAAATTAAGAGTAATTGGCAATAACTTTGTTTCTTTCACTGCTGTCTTTCCAGAAAGCATTGCATGTGGTCTGTGCAGTTGGGGATCATAACAAACAGTTAAAGTTTCTCCTTCTCTTTTAGCTTTTCAACTTTTTAAGGTGAAACCAACCAGTTAATGGCTGTTTGCGTGTGGGTAACAGAGTCCACGTGACAGATGTATACTTGTAAAGTGTGCATTTTTCCAGTTACAGTGTGGATTTAACTTTTGTTCCACTTTGCCAGTTATCCAGTAACTGGTAAAAAACTGGTGCCTTGAGAATTATACCAGCTAGGAAGAACATTTTAACTTAATCTTGACTAAATGTTTATATGTGAAAATGTTAACCTGCCTGGATCATCTGATCTGCTGGTCCTGTTGCTTCTGTCCCAGGAAGCTTTGCTGGTGGATTATCGCTGCTATTGCTATATCTGACCTTCCCCATTATTAGCAGGACCTTGTCTTGTCAGTGCATTTTAGTTGTTACTATTGTTTGTTCCTGAAATGTAGAAGGGGTGACAGAGCCAACTGCAATGGAAAGATAGAGTTTTATGAGCTCTCTTTTTTTAATGTATTATTTCAGCATCTGGCACATCAGCCCAAGGAGCATTAACCTGCCAGCTGTGTGCAGAGACTACGTTGGCAGGCACAGAGCAAATCAGAGAGCTCAAGCCACCCTGAGGAGTTTGCACAGCAGAGCCAGCAGAGCAAGGCTGCAGTCCCAGAGCACTGTAGTGATACAGGATATCTTCCTGTATCACTCTCTCTGCCACTGAAATTCCTTGGTTCAAGAACTGAGAAACACTTTCTAATGTTGCCTAAAGGATTACATAGAAGGAAGTTGTCTTAATTCCCTGTGCTTGTCACACAATGGCAGGGCTCTAATCTGTGTTTCCTTGTGCCTCCTGTTCTGCCCATCCCTGGTGCCTCTGTCTTGTGTTTGCCTGCAGAGCTTTGTGAGGGGAGGCACAATGTGTAATGAAAATCCCCACACAGGGCTCCTCTAGAAATAATGCAAAGTGAGGAAGCAAGTGGAGTGGGAATTGGGAAACTTGGAGCACAGGCCTTGGTGTGAAATCTGAGTGCAATGTGCTTGTATGTCACCAGTAAAAGCAGTAACCTTTGTAAGCAGTCTCTTTGCTGCTTCCATGAGTCCATGTCTGCTCCTGCCTGGTGGGCTCCCACCTGCTTTCCCAGCAGAGCTGCATTTCACAGGGCAGGGGCATCTCCCTAAGGATGTCACTCATCTGTCTCCTGAGAGACCCTTGGCAGTGCAGGAGAGAAAGTGCTATGAGCTGCTTCCCTCTATGGGCAGCCCCTGGGGCAAGCAGGGTGCTCACTGCAGCAGAGAGCAGAGAGCTGTCTCTCCTGAGTGACAGAGACTTGGTTGTCCTCTCAGCTGAAACAGAGGGGTCACCTGTGTCCCCTCCACAATAGCACTGCCATGGGTATGTACCATGGGAAGTCTGGAGAGCCTCCAGTTCCTGCTTAAGCCAATGATTGTGACCCTCTGGCTGCTGTGTTCTGGTGCTTCCTAGTGATACAGTGTTATCAAAAGGATTTTGTGATTCTGATTTTCTGAAGGGTCGAATGCAGAGGGGAAACTTTTCTGGGTTTCGCTTTTTGTTTGCTTGTTTTTTTTCTGGCTGCCTTTTGGTTGCTTTTGAACAACTTACCTAGACTGGCCTTCCTTATGCTGTGTTTTTTTCAACGAGAATATTTTGCTCTGACTGCTTGTAGAACAAATCTAAAACATAAAACAAAGACAAATTGGGAAGGATTTTGGGTTATTTTGGAGGAAAACAGCTTCAGATAGTGGAAGTACAGAGTATTTAGAGGTAAGGAGAGATGGTACTGTGCCTGGACAGGTAAGGAAAGACAGGATAAAGCTGCACATGAGGGCAGACAGGTTTTGAGGAGAGATACACAAGAGGGTGAGGAGATAAGGAAATGAGGCAGGGCAGAAGGACAGCAGAGAAGGGATGGGTGGTGCTACAGGAGAAGAGAACAGATGGAAGGCCTCTGTACCTGCAGGCTAGGCTGTGCAGGAAAAGAGAAAAGCAGCTCTGTGTGGTCCTTGTTTTGGAGAAGACGAAAAAAGGAGGAAGATGAAAACAGGAGGTGAGGTTTCAAGAGCTGTCATAGACAGCTATATAACGCTAATGGTAGTATAATGATAATTGCTTACTGATACTTGTGATGACTGTGGTCTTGACGCTGAGGTCAACACTGATAATGGTGTGACATAACTCAGAAGAAGAGATTTAATTTTGCCTAATGTTTTGTATCTATATTTAATATTGTAGTTTTCACCTTTCTGAATAAATAAAACAGAAGAAGAAGCTTCAGTCTTCAAAAACCCAACATAAACTTTGTGGGCACCCCAGTCCTATAAACACCAACATAACCAGTCATAGGATCTAGGGACCTGCTGTCTGATGCAGCTCTAGAAGAGGCTGCCCCAACAAGCCAGGGACTACAATTAATAAATAACTTCTTCATCTGTAGCAAACACGTTCTGTTATCTGTAGATATCTGTGGCATGTGATAACACCCATTGTATTCTCTCCAGAAAGAAGCTGTAAGTGGCTGCAGAAGATAAAAGGTGACGTTGTGGTGAGGCTCCCCGGGATGCAAAGGTGGAAAATGGTGTAGTCGGAGGGAAAAGGCAACCCCGACCGCCCTCTGGTGGGTCTCCAGCAGGAGCTCGCAGGGCCCGGGATCCGGGATCCCGCTGCGGGAGGGAGGCCAAGGCCGCCTCCTCCCCTCTGCTCTGCAGCGGAACGAGGGCAATGCCACAGCCGTGGTGTAGCTGGAGCCTAAATGCAAAGGGATGGGTAGTCTGAAGCAGTTTTCCGTGCAGGTTTTAATGCTGAGTTTGTGTTCTGCTGTAGGCTGCTGTTAATAATACAGTGTATTACACTGTGATTTGCAGCTTGGGTGCCTTTTGCACTGCACCAACACTGCCGTGAGTTGGACTCAGAGGTTTCTGAGCTAGCAGTATTTTTATTTATTTATTTTTAATGACTGCTTGGATGTGGTGTCAGCTGCATGGTCAGAAGGAATAATCTGTGGCCACTTGAGCAAGCTGTAGTCCTGTGTAAGAGATGGCAAAGTCACCCTGCCCCAGTGCTGCTTTGAATGAGATTTTTCTGAAGTGTGTGCTCTCTGGTGACAGACAGGCCAAGTCTCATGATGGTTGTTACTGGGACCAAAAGGATAGACTTTATTTCCAGACTCCTTTGTTTTGATAAGATTCCAAGCACAGTGCTGGTGGCTTCTGCCTGCTCACCTCTGATGGCCTCACAGCTACTGAATGCTCAGAGGGCAGCAGGGAAGAGCTGTGGGCTCCTTGTGCTGTAGCAAGATCCCGCCTAGGCCACATGACAGAGCTGTACATCCCCCTCATCTTCCATTTGCCAGCCTGGAGTGGGTGTTGCAACAGCCACAGCAGTGTTCCCACTCCTGTGTGATGTTCCCTGTACTCCTGCCATGGATCATGTTAGACACTGAGGTCATCCTGCTCATTCTCTCACCAGCTACCTCTGGTGCTCCTGCTGTTGCTCAGAGTGGCTCTTCTCCCAGCCTGACCACACTGGGGCTGCCTGGAGCCATGCAGGGCCTGCCTCTGACCTGCTCCTTGCTCCCATCAGGTGATTCATCACTGCTTCCCAGCAGCACAGCCTTCTCTTCTTCCAGTGCCACCCTAATCCTTTCCTCCTCCATCTCACCCATGGTCTCACTAATGCTCTTACTGCCCAGGCTGTCAGTAAGGACTCTGACCAGCACAGAGTCAACAGGAGAACACAGCAGGACCCTGCTTCCCCAAAGACTTCCCATTTCCAGTTGCATCCTGAAGGCTTTGACCTTCAGGATTTTAGTTTATTTTAAGGAATGCTAGGCTGGCTTTCTGATTCAGAGCAGGACTGGCCCAACCAGAGTGAAGAGAGCTGTGATGTGGTGGTTTGCTGCATTAATACTATTGCTCCATCAAGGAAACTGTAATCTCTTAAAATGAGAATTAATTTGACAAGATTTGTTTTTCATAAACATGTTGATTGGCATTAATCTCTTTTAGCTCTGTATCAACTATTCTTTTCCCAGGTATTAATTTCAGACTGACAGGCCTATAGTAATTCACTCTCTGTAGTTATACACTTTTATAAACAGACAAAATATCAGTCTTTTTTAAGACTTGTGGAATTTCTCCTGAAATCCAAGAACTGTTGAAAATCAACATCCATGGTTCAGAGATCTCTTATGTTGAGACTTTTGTAAGCTTAAGAAAAAGCTGCATGGATCTGGAGATATAGGCATTAATTTAAGCAGCTAATGTCTAGTGCTGCACCCTGGGTGTGTCCTGGGAGAAAATACCCCTTGTGATGGAGCTAAGGCACAGCTATAATTGATGAAGAGCCTGCACAGACCATGATTTGGTTTTAGCATCCTCCTAAATGAAGTGAAAAGGATATTCTTGTGTAGTTTAACACAGCTAACATTATAGCTCTATGCTGTTGCTGGTTTGACTTTCTGACATCTCAGAATGAAAGTGAGGAATTAACCTTTGAACCACATGAAGTGTCAGGAATATTCACAGATGCAGTGGACTCATTTGTGAACTAGGAGTAGCCAAACTATTAGAGGAGATCAGGAATCCTCCTTTCAGAATCTGAAATCATTCTCAGAGTTAAATTTTCCCAAAGTCCGTCTGGCTTCCTTATAGATAATTGATCTTTCCTAACCTCTAATTTCTCTTTATGGTTGGCTTTAGCATTCCTCCCCTCTACCTAATACTTTATCTGGTTATATTTATCCTGTAAGCCTGGACAGGGATTTGAACATGTGTTGCCTTTTTCAATTTCAGGGCACTTACTTAAAATATCCAGAAGTAATTGCTGGTGATCATTCACTTTCTGTTCAAACTTCTTCTCCCTGCTGATGTAGTTACTGCTATTTTTAGCTTTAAAATGCTAAATGCATTGTGCTTAGCTGAGCTTTTTCTGTTTCCTACCAACAAATATAATGATTTCGATTACAAGGCAATTTAGTGCAGGGTTCATATTACTCTTGAATTTGAAAACATTTCCTTTTTCTCTCCTGTGTTGACATCCACTGTGGAGCTTCCTGGGCTGGAGTTAAATGAAGGTGATGATTAGTAAAATAAAGTGACGTTTGCCAACAAATGTGTGAGCGGCAGGACAGATGCCTCCATGCTGCTCCTTGGCAGATGGTCCTGGGGAATTATTGACTCGATCCAGGTAGTGTTTCTCCTTTCCCCTATGTTCAGTTACTGCAGCAGGATGGCTTTGGCACTGCAGTGCTGATGATCCCCAGCAAACAAACAGGGACTGGGGAGCTGAGTCTGATGGAGATGCTCCTGGAGGGTCACAGGAGAGCAGGTTCCTGGTTTGGGTGTGCTGACAGGATTTGTCTGGTTTCAGGGGAGCAGAGGGCAGTGAGCAGCTATAGGACCCCACCTATGGGAGCTAATAACTGCAGTGTTGCAACATCCCTCTTTGAGCAGGTAGATAAGGATGTAGAGGGGAAATTAGCTGTTAATAGGTGCAGAGTAAGAGATAAGCAGGGGGAAGAAACCAGAGCTCTGCAAGCCCAGCTGGAAGTTTGGGTAAGGCTGCATTTGGCAAACACACTCTCAGCTAGTGGAAGAGTTTATAAATTTGGCCTCCAGGACTGATTTTCACATGAATCTGCCATGATCAGCAGCTGAGTTGGGGTTACTTTTTCCATCTGAGGAAAAACTTGTAGGAATCAAGAGCTCTGGTCTTGAGCAACAGAGCTAAGGGTTGGTGCCTCAGGTTAAAGTGGCCTTTGTGGGGTGAGGTGGCAGACTTTTTGGTATTCTGTGCAGACTGAGCTGCCTGAGCAGGTAGACAGGGTTGTAGGTTCAAAAGTGGTTCCTGACATCTTTGCCAGAGGGTGAACCTTTCCTCTCTTGTCTCCTACCTTTCCCTTGGTGTTATGCTTTGGCATATTAATCTTTTCACCAGGTATTGGTAAGACCCTTGTGCTAAGTTTGTGCCTGCAAATGTGTTGTAACTGTTGATTTTATGTGTTACCCACTCTGTGGCATTGTGCAGGCAGCTGGTCCATTTCCCTCACTGATTTTGTTCTGAGCACTCCAACTCCACAACTGTTCCCCTTCAGCCCCCCTTCATGCTGGTTCAATCCCTTCAAATTTGTTTAGTCTGCCTGAGCCTGATGCTCAGAAAATTGTGGTGGCTCCTACAGTGGTCATCCACAGTACATCCACAGCCTTCCCACTGGAAGAAGGTTTCCTTTATCTCACACACAAATCCTTTATCTCTCACTTAAAATGCAAGGCACCCATGATTTCTTTCTGTTCTTCCTATGCATTGGTTAAGGATGGAAAGGGTCTCAGTAAATGTTGCTGAGGTATCTGCTCCTTTGTGCTGTGCAGAGCCCTCTAAGTCCTCACCAACTCTCCCAGCCTCCTGGCATGTACATTGGCAGAGATGCCACTGCTTCTTTACAGGTGGGTCCATAATTAGTTGTCCCTGGAAATCTAAGTGTAATTACATTTTATGTGTTGGCTCTAGAGAGGCAGGAACTGTGTCCCTTGAAGGATGTTCTTCTGTTATCCAGAAATTTGTGGGGTTTTTGCAGTGACTGAAGAGCTCTCAGGCAGCATGGATTGCCTTTCAGATTGGGTTGAGCACCCACAGTCTGTGATGCTTCGTGTCTCGCCATTTGTATTCCTGACCTTCCCTCTTCCATCTCCAGCTAACAGTGCTTTGTCCTTTTGTCTCTAAAAGCTGCAGAGACTCTTTCTTAGCTTTGATATGAACCATGTCCCCAGCAGTGACTTCTCCTTTTTTCCCCATCTTCCTGACAGAGCAAGTGGCAAGAAGCCTCCCTGGCTGGCTTGTCCAGGAATTCTTCAGCTGCTGCATCACTGCTGGTCTTCCAAAGCACTAATCTTCTTGTAGCAAGGTGATGAGCATTCACTTTGGAGGAACCTCTTTTGCTGCAGGACAGTGATGTGGAGCACAGCAGCATGCAGGAGATGCACTTCCCCCACTGGAATATCGTTTTTATGTCTCACAACTGTCCCTGAACAGGGACATTTCTGGATGCAATGAATAGAAAAGCAAACTGTTGTGTGGCTGCATGGAAACTCTAAATCCAGTTATTAGATTGTCATAATCTGTGGAAAGAAGGGAAAATAAAGCACAAATAGCCTCTTCTTGAAGACTGATTGTGCCATTGTTGTAGTCCCTTGGGTCAACACACACCCAAGATGTTTCTTCACCTTCAGGTGTTTGAAGAGGCTAATATTTGGAAGGACAAGCTGCTCTGCTTAGTGTAAGAGTTCAGTCTGACTTGCATGTCCCAGAAGACAGGATCTGGAGTAATTTTGGTGTAGCATCCCTGGGTGTGAGAGAGAGTCGGTCACATCCCCAGGTAGGTGTTTCAGGCAGGTTAAAAGAATGGTTCCTTGGAGATCCCTCTCTGTCTGCCTTGACTGCACAGGGAGTTGCAGAGAGATAATTAGATTTCAGATGCAGTCTACCCTAAATAAGGAACAGAAGCAACAGTGGATTTCTGTGGGTTTGCTTTTTGCTTTGGCCTCTTTTTGTTGGTAAAAATCAGAAAGTGGGAATTTGACAGAGCCTTCTTGGATTTGGTCCAGAAACACTAGATTTGCTGTTATCTAGGAAAAGGAACCCCTGTCTTACAGGTGTTGTTTTTTCTCTCTACTTGGAAAAAAAAAAATTAGATATCGTTTGCGGGTCAGTGTCCTTCCAGCACCTGGAAGTGCTGCAAGTCCTGCTTGGAGCGCAGGACATTAATCCCAGAGAAGCCAGGTGCTGACTGGAGAGCTGGCTGTTTGGTTCTGGGGATGGCTGTGGGCTAGCAGAGAGGAGTCAGCTGCCGGTATCTGGGCTCCCTGTGCGCAGGGAATGTGTTTCAACAGGAAAAATAAATCCTGTCCGTACCTGTGCTTGCTTGTTCCTGCCGGAGCCAAATCGCAGCGCCGGCTCGTGGGCTCCGGGCAGCGGCAGCGCCCAAGCAGCGTCACCGCCCGGGTCGGAGGCTCTTGTGCAAGCCCCGTGCAGCCGGGGGCGTCCCGGTGAAGCTCCGGGGTGCAGCGCCGGCCCCTGCGCGGTTTTGCAACGCGATCTCCGCTCCCGCGTCCGCCGGCGCTCCGAGCCTGCCCCGCGGGCTGCGCCGCTCGCCCGCCCCGGCAGCCGCCGCCCCGCTGCGCGCTCGCCTCCTGCGCGATTGCGAGCGCCGCCAAAACCCCGCAACCGCGCTCAAATGCTCGCTGGCGTCACGGTCACGCCAAGGGAGCTCCGGCACAGCTTTGGGCAAACCCACGCTGTGCCTCGCTCTGCCACGGGAGTTTTGATCCAGTGGGGTTCGGCAGAGACGCCCAAATCTAGACTAAAAAAGCCAGGAAAAGAGAGATTGATTTAAGGTGTGCTTTTCACAACGGGACCGACTGGTTTTGTGTTTCTGCTTCTTTGGCTTTCTTACCCAGCCTTCGGCTTTTCTTTGCAAATCAGGCCGCTTGTCATGAATTTTGAGAATGGAAAGAAATCTGGAAGCCCCAGGCCCCTGAGTGGCAGTCACTATTTCGGGATAAGTGCAAATGACAGCTGGTGCGCTGCACTCCGCGTGGTGGGGGACACAAGGGAGAAGAAGCCACTTCTGCTATTTGCCAGCACTCTCAGGGAAGAAATGCCTGCTAGACAGACTGGTTTGTGACATAAACGTAAAACAACAGCAGAGAAGAAACCCAAAAGAGCCATCTAAAATCTAAGAAAAGCCACTTGCTGTTGGTCTTGCCTTGCAAGTTGATATATTGTCTTTGCTGTAATGATGAAAACAAAATCCTTCAGCTCAAGTTTTTCCTACTGGACAGTGTCTGTGAGAGAAGCTAGTTCCATTTCTGGACTTGGAAGGTCAAAATCAGAGAAATAATTCCTTTCTTATGGCTTACCTGTCAGAGAGAAGGCAGATCTTGGCCATCATGCTTCCACCCCCATCCAATTTTCCTCAATGTTTGGAGCAGAGTGATCTGAGTTTTTTTATCATACAAGGCTCCAGATACAAAGCTTTGTTTTAGCTCCTCTGAAACTCTGTTTGGATTTCCCATTTGGCTGGGCATTATCTCTGACAGGATCTTCAAGAGTAAAGCCTGGACTTGTACCTCCTGTTTAGAAAAAAAACCAAACAAAACACCCCAGGGCAGAGAGTGTGTAGTAAAGGTGCTCTGCTGTCCTGCAGCCTCTTCTGTGCTGACTTTCTCCAGCTGGGTGAGAGATGCTTCTTCCCTTCCTCTTCATGTGTAACCTCAGCTCCTGTCAAGCCTTCATTTTCTTTGGTTTGGAGTTCGGTTTTCTGCTCCTTATTTGATAATTGATGTAGTTTTTCCTTGTGACATGGTCTTTTGCTCATCCTTAGTAATTCTGTCTTTTCTCAGAGCAGTTGAAGGAATCAAACTGTGGGTGAGTCAGTGCCATCCTGGCCATGGCACTGGTGGTTTGGATGTAGCCATAAATCCTGAGACTTGGAAGAAGCTCATCTACTGACAGCAATGTACCCATGGGCCTGCTTGATGCAAATGATTTGTGATGTATCACTGGGCTGGGCTGCCAAGATGTAGGTTAGAGGCAGATGAACTGGAAATCGCTGCAGAAAGACGAGGACACGGCAGTTAGCCACCTCCAGCCTCTGCTTTCAGTGTCTATGGCACAAAGAAGGAAAAGAAGAAAGATGGATTCAGCTGCCAGCAATTCACACAATGAAGGGCTGATAGGGCTGTGGCAAAGGCTGTCCCTGGTTGCTGGGGAGTCTCTGTGCTGAGGGGTCAGGCAGATGGGCACAAGTGGTACCAGTAGTGCTGTGCTGCCTCTGGATGTGCACATTCCCAGGGCTGTGTCTCCTCTGCTCATCCCCAGGACAGGACACTGGCATTCTCTGCCCTCTTTCAGTCATGTCTGAGTAATTTATGGCCAGCAGTTGGTGCCAATATGAGATTCACTGGAACTTGCTGGCATCCATAAACACTGTTTTAAGAGGGGCTCAGACTTGTGTCCTTCTGCACTGCAAACAAAATCAGCTTTTGCTAAGTTTCCAAGAAGGGTCCTTTTTCACAGGGGCTGCTGCTCCTTGGGTACCTTTCCAGGGGGAAGGCACTGAAGCATTCCCCAGGGCTGGGGAGATGCAGGCCTCCCTGTTCTTGCAGAAGTTATGGGAGGAGGAAGGGGAAATGGAGAGACAAACCACCTGGTTCTGTGGCCACCGTGGCCTGTCTGCTTTAGGAAATAAACTGAAGGCAAGTTCCCTCTGTGTACCATGGTCCCCTAAATTTGCATTTCATACCAGTTAAGTGTCTGCTGATGTGAATTTGGAGGGACAGACCTGTTGTGGGATGTTAATTTAGGTTGTGCAGTGAAGCATGTGACTAGCTGGCAATTAATGAGATGGCAGAGAAGGGTCTTTTGGGCTGAGATCACCCATATTTTGTTCTGTGTGTGGATTGCTCCACTTTGTGCCTGTCCTGCTGCAGATGACAGCTACTCATAACCTCTTCCTCCCAGTGCTCTCCAGTAGCAGATAGGGTAATTCCCAGGGTAAGTGTGTGACTGATTGGAAAATGCACTAGCTGCCATGGGAACCTCCTTTCCTGTGAGTATGGTCAAGTGCAACCCACAGCCCTGGAGGCTTCTCCTTCCCTCACCCATCCATGGCTCTCCTGCTGTTTGCTGTGGCTGTCTGGATCCACTGGAGAGTGAGGACTGTCACCATCCTGGAGAGGAGAATGTGCCTGACTGGGGCTCCAGAGCAGCTGCTTGATGGAGCTGGACATCTTGAAAGAGGTACTTGCTAGCTGGTCATCATTTTGTTTTCCCTTGGTTTCTCTCCTTTTCTTACTGCCTTGTTCCTTGCAAAATTCCATGTGCTTTGCTCCTCCAGCTGGCAGCTCTAGGCTGCTTCATGCTCACTGTCAGCAATCCTTTATTTCACACCACAGAGGAGTGGCTGCAAGTGTGGCCTCTTGTCTCCAGTACCTTGTTTGCTGTATCCTGGCTATTTGTATTCTTTGGTAATTGCAAAGCCAGGGAATCTTGGAAGGGGTCTAGAATAAAACCCAGTGTCAGGTTAGTGTGCTTAGCAGCGTGGCAGCAGGTAGTACCTTGTCTCATCTTTTCCAGCTTGAAAAAGGTTCCAGGGGAAGAAATCTGGGTTATTGGTACCTTTTGGTGGGCTATCATGTGGCTTGAAATGTCCCTGTGGGAGGAAGAAGTTTAAAGGGTGATTTAAGGGCTTAGGGTGTTGGGAGGCAGGCTGGGGACAGGAAGGACCATTTGCACAAGGGGAGTGCCTGTCTGCATGGAGGCTGCAGGAAGGGATGAATTGCAGGGGACCAGTTCCCATCTGGTGGGAATGGTGGTGAGCTGGGGGTGGGGGGATGCCACGGCAGGGGAAGGATGCAGGACCTGGGCGCATCCAGCAGTGCACAGGGGGTGAGAGCTGCTGTGCTGTTTAGAAGCCAGCTCAGGGTTACTGCTCCTCAAACAGGGCTTGTGAGCACATTCTGAGGCTTGGCTGCTGTGCCAGCTCTGGGTTCAAATGGGTAATCCTGTGTAGTTCAAGTATTTTGTGAACAATTAAACTGCAATTCATGTCAGCGTGACTGCTCTTACAATGTGATGGCAATTGCAGGAGGTGCAATGTTTGATGACCAGTATCTCAGTTACTAGAGGGTGATCGTGATTTCTTTTTCACACTCTGATGCAAATTCCTTTAAATTTAAGATCTACTGAGGGGAGAACAATTTATCTCAGATGAATTGCAAAAACTTGATAAATCCTTCAGGTGTAGTGGTCCGTGTTGCTGGTGGTTTGCTGCTACAGACTTTAGGTCTCAATAAGCTTCCACCATGCAAAGAAGTTTTTTTTTCCTGGATACTGAATCCATGACCCTCACTAGAAACTATGCAAACACACAGGGACATCCTGACCGTGCAAGGTAGTGCTTTTACCAGCAGCTGCTGTTCGGGGTCAGGCATATCACAGGGAAGCATCACAGCAGCTCCCTGCACTCCCTCTCTCCTCCCCACATTCCCAAGCTGCGGTGATTTAAGGTTAACATTCCTTTATTTGTTTGCAGCTATAAAACATAGTCATCTTACAGGGAATGGTGAGATGATGTGCAAATTCGGCAATGAGAGGTAGAAAATGTTAAATTCCCATTGGTGGTTGTGTCTTCATGTATTTTAACAGACTTGAGGATGGACAGACATCTTATTCTTTTGATGGCTATGTCCAGCACAAGCAGGTCTTCAGTTCCAGCAGGACCTCTTGGGTCGTACCCCAATACCAACTAATTAAGAATGATCTGATATATTAAAAATGTTCACAGGTTCAGATTATTAACAATTTCCAACAGTAAACATCACCTGTGGTTTTTTACCCTATGTTTTAGAGGGCTGTGCTCCCTTAGCACCTTGTAGGAATTTTGATCTGATTTAACTGTGAGCAGCTGGTCTTTGTCATTGACTTCAGGATACTGCTTCTGCAAGGGCAACTGAAATTTTTGTACCTTTGCCTTTTTCTATTTTAGCTTCAAAGGACATGTCCCTATATTATTATGAAAATAATCTCTTGCTAGACTAAACTTTGAAGCTGTAATATTAACCATTTTGTATGCCTATGATCAGCGTTTCTGTGGTGAAGACACAGCAGCATCCTCTTTCTGATCTAGCCCAGCCTGTTTGCTATTTTTGCATATGATATTTTGATGCTGCCTCACCTTATGCTAAACCCCAGTCTTTCACTTATTTTCTTCATTTGTGATTCAGTTAGCTTTTGTATTAGCAGCACAAATTACTTCAATAACACATTCTATAGTATTTTGAACTTGCTTTGTCGGGTTTTTTCACTGTAACAAATTATTTTGTCTATTTTGGCACTAAAGAAGGCCTGGTTTTCTTTCTTTTTAAGGACACTGACTTACTGATTTCTACATGAAAATTTCACCAGCATTAAGACTACTTGTTAGTATGCACAGCTACAGCAGAGGATGTTTTATTTTTTGACAGCTCCAGCTTCGTTAATGTCTCTGTAAACTGTGGAAAGAAAGCTGCCATTTTAGTACATAAGTAGGCTGTACTACAAACAGACATTTCCGAAGCAGTACCCAATCCACAAAATATTGCTAATTTGCATGCAATTAGAAATGAGATTGACTATCATATCTTTAATTAAATATGCTAAGTGAGTTGATCAAAAAATGGCCAAGCTGACAGAAAGAAAGTATCTTTGATCTACATCTAAATATACATTTTTCAAAGGAACTTGTAGCCTTTTATCATGCCTTCATATTCCAATAGCTGGCATTGATTTCAGCCTGTCAGCTTGAATCTACTGGTGTTGATAAGGAGTCTTTGATAATATGATGATATTTTTTAAAAATAAAGCTATTTTTTCCCCCAGAGATGTATGGATTTGGGGTCACCTTGTTGAGTTTACCCTTTTGTATTCAATGAATTACCCAGAATCACCTGCTCCTGTTATGTATTTAGCTTTGTGATTTTGTCAAGGTTATCAGCTAAATATTTTATCAGCGTCTATTTCCTCTATGCGTCTATTTTCTGAAAATTGAGATTTAACTTTGTCTGGCAGCTAGGACCTACTGCATAACCACTGGCAGCTCTGAAAACCTTGTCAGCTCACCAGAGGGGCTGTGGGGAAGGGAAGCTGCCTCTTTCTTGAGACAATGATTTGACCCAGAAGAATATCCAGTGCATTTCCTTGCAGTCCACTGTCACTGTCTGTCCTCTCCAGTTATGCGCTTTCATCCACCATCATCTCCTTGCCCACCTGCCCTGTGAAGCACTGATGGGATGTTTTCTTCCCCCTTCTACTGCACCTTCTCTCAGTCTGGCCAAGACACTCTCCTTAAACCCAGGTACCAGTTTTATTTCATCTGCTCATCTGGCTTGGTGTGCATAGATCCACCCAGCAAACAAGGGCAGTTTACTTCACAAAGAAATATGGTTTTACTTACTACAAGCCATTTTAAACCAGTTATTTGACTTTTAAATTATCCTCAGCATTGAACTCTCATCTGCTTTGCAGATGGAAAGCAGCTCTTACCAAACATCCTTTGTTGTCTGGGATATCCCCAGCCCACACTCAAACCACTCTGACGTTCTTCTGACCACTTTCATTTCACACTGTCCCCAAGGCTTAGCCAAGCTCCCTGGATTTCTCAGGCAGGTGGTAATTGATATTCTGGAGCTTTCTGAGCTGGCATTACAAGGACTAACCTCCTGACCAACCTCAAGCTCCCTGAATCTACCTGGGCATGAAGTGTAGGAGCATGCTGTCCTTCTGCAGGGTCTCACTGTCAGGATATAGTTATTCCTCACCAAAACCTTCTGAAGGATTATGTCAGTGTGAAAAGGGCTTCACAAACGCCACACCAGGTCCTACGAGACCAGAAGAGATGGTATTTCTCCATCAAGCTTGTTGGAAGCCGTGTACAATTTGGAAACTGCACCAGTGCTGTTAGCTGAAAATGGGCTGATGTTGCTACATCACCAGCCCTAATGTTAAAAACAACTGCTGCCACTCATCAGGTCATCTATGGGAGGCCACATCATGTACAGCATCCTTTCCTTATCAAAGTGGACCCACGGAGGAAAGCTGAGGAGGTACCTGTGCCCTTGTGTAAAACAAGTGCGATGTTTCAGCATTACAAAGGTCACATTTTTCTTAATGCCTACACACAGTACCACATTCCTTCACAGAAATTGGTCTCTTGATGTTTGCTTTGTGCTTGAAACAAATTTCTGGCAAAATTTCTGTTATGTCTCTGGGATTTCTGATGTCTCTATGTGTCCTTAAACAGATCCTGTCCAAGTTTAGCTCTTCATAGGCTCCGGCTGATATGTATAGATAATTTCAAATTTCATGGTTGGAGTTATTCAGTAATTACTAGGTTTAAGTTAACTTTGGGTAAGACTTAGCACTGAGGAACTTTGCCCTTCTGTTTTTAGGTAGTCAATGCTGTCATGGGGATTGGAGATCTTTTGTCACAGTTTGCTTGTTATTGGATAAACCAAACACACAGAGGCACCTCCTTCATACACACACTGAGCTCTCTTAAGATGACGAGGCCATGACTTTACAAAGTCTGTTCAAGTTACTGCTTTGGGGCTAAGCAGTGTTTTTGGCTCAGGACATGTGATATATCTAACACAGAGAGTGTTTGGAACAGACTTTTCTTCTGTTCCTTCAGTGGCAGGCATGGCCAGCCATCCCCAGCCTACTGGGATAAACAGCAGTTTCCTCTTGGAAACTTGGAAACAAGCAGGGTTTTGTTTGTTTGTTTGTTTGTTTGTTTTTTCTTGACCCCTTTGCTGTTTTTAAAAAGAGCAATATCTGAAACTTCAGATTTCTGTCTGCTTTTTCCCATTTCATGCCCATTCTGTGACAGAGCGTGGTACAACCAGGGTGTGGTGCAAAGGGCTGGTGTCAAGCAAGAGGAAAAACAGATTTCTTTATGGCCTTGCAAGTGCTTCAGGTATCCATGCTGGCAAAACATTTTCCTTAAGAATCCTTTTGGGTTTAGCACCAATTCTTTGGATGTGCCATAGCTGAGAAGCTCCCCATTTTAATATCTTCTTGTATTCTTTCTTTGTTGATTTTGTTTTTCTATACCAGACATTACTTCATGTACTTTTATTCTGTCTCCCTTGCTTTTCTCTGAAGATAATAATCCAAATCTTTTCAATCTTTTGTGAATTACCACACCCTTGATCCTACTTGTTGCTCTTTGAATCCTCTGAAGTTCCCAGTCTCTGAGATGGCTGGACCACAGCAGTCTGCTTGAAGTTGTACCACAGATCTGTGTCAAGATATTGTATCTTTTTATTGTTCTTCGGCCTATTCTATCTGTTTGCTTACTTTATCTGCACACAAAAACCAAATCTGGGTGGCACCTGGTGGCAAAGGCTGTGATCTAGGTTTCTTCTTAAAGCATTCTTGGTATACTTGTGTAAACTGGTCCTAAAGAGCTCTGTTGATTCCATAGCCCCGTAGGCCATTCCAGTGGTTTGTGACCTTTGCTATTTTAAAATCAGAAAAATATCTAACCTAAAGGTAAAAATTTATGTCTTACATACCTCCCAAGGGCAGAGAAACCAGCTTTCTCCACTCTTCTGTGTGGTGTCCTCTTACATGTTTGAAGACCCTTATCATGTTTCCCCTTTAGCATTCTCCATGGGAACTTGTGCCTTTTGGGTCAGGTTTTCTAGACCTCTTGGTATTCCTATTGACCTTCCCAACTGGGCAGTATTTTTCCTGCCCAGCTGAAGTCTCAGCTGTCCTGTATAGACTGAATGGAAGTGATTCCCTTGTGTCCTACAAGGTTTATGCCAGGTCACACCTAACAGCATGACGTGCTCATCAGCTGATGTCCAGCTTGTGAACAACTGCACTGTCCTACTAAACCACCTTCTGCAATATTGTTGTCCTTTAGCTCAGCCACAAACTCAGGTCTTCTCTCCAGCCTTACTGAGCTGAACTCCATCACCTTCTTTTCTGTCCTCATCCAGAAGAGGCTGGACCTGGACCATCTCCTGCTTGGTGCAATTTGAAAATTTACCTGTCCTCATCCTCCTGTTGAACAGTCTGGTACAATTCCTAATCAACTCCATTCAATGCATCCTTGTATTTTGAAAGAAAAATCAGTCATCACTACATTCAAGTAGCATTTAATTTGCTTGCTTTGGCTGTATGACAGATTTCACCCAGTTCACTTCTCATTTTATGAGAAAGGCACATGAGAAAACAACTTATCAACAAATTTACCTTCTTGCCTTTCCCTGCCAAGGCCTCCCCTTCTTTAGGTGTACCTTGGCCATTTGCCATTTGTAATGGATCTTAGCAGTCTGCCTTTTCTTTTAAATTCATAACTTCATACAGATACAATGAACTTTGTTAGCCATTGTGTTGTCCGTTCATCTGGCATTTTTGGAGACCTCTGAGGTTTTGCTTAGTCCCCACTGGGGCCTGATTAATTTAATAAATTTATGGCAGCCCAATCAGTTCAACTTCTGACAGACATGAATAGGCTCTATGTAATTTGGAGAATGGTTAATAGCCTGTCTTGTTCCAACATTTCCTTATTCTGATGCAATTTTTGAGCATAGTACCAGAGGAAACCAGTAATGGGAGTGCAACACTATGAATTTTACTATGTTTTTACATAAACCCCAAAACTCTTCATTATTTTGCTGAGTCGAGCAATTAGCTTATGGAGTTCCAATTCCAGCCTTTTAGCATCTCTCCCTGGTATTCAAGATCCATTTGTGCTCTTCTCATTCCCCCTTCCTTTACTGCCAACTGAAATTAGAGATTTTACTGGCTTTCACAGATTCAGATTTCTACACTCTGTTGGCACTTCCATATATTGTTTGTTGGCTCAAACAATATATGGAAACATCCCATTTGGCATAATAGCTTGATCTTTGTAACCTTGGAAATGTACAACCTCTTGGGCCTAAATATATAGAATCATAGAGTGGTTTGGATAGGAAAGGACTTTGAAGGTAATCTAGCTCCAAGACCTGTGCCTATATATATATGTACACATATACATAAAAATCTACCTGTATATATAAAAGCTTAAATACACATTTTTGTGCCTGAACCTTTGGTTGGTAAGTATCAATCTCCCACCCTTCCCACTTCATCAGAGCCTGGTGTCCTACCTGCTCTGCACATCTTGCATCTTGCATCTTGCTTTTATTCAGGTCAATGTTAGACTTGTAAAGAGGTGTGAATCTGAATTTAAAATGCTGTACTTGGCTTGCACAAACTCACAGTGCATGCGAGGTGGTGCGATGCAGCCTACAACCCGATAATGTAAACCAAGAGGATTGCCACAAAGTAGGTACAAAGTAGCTGGTTACTCATCCCTGAGTAACCTCCCCACCCAGACAAGCCTTTAGCTAATGGTTCAGCTAATGCTGTCTTTCAAATTAGATCCACTATAATATTTCAAATTAAAGAACTCAGCTGCAGTGGGACAGACACATGGGAAAGATTAGGATGAATTAAGTAAAGGTGTGACATTAAATTGCAACAGTTAAAGCCCACCAAATCCCTGTGTGGATGTTCTCTCTTTTACAGATAAAATATCCCTCACTTCCTTTACATTTATTTCTGAAAAGCTTAATCCTAAAGTGTTCACACTGGGGTTTAAGGCCCTCTTGCTTTCCTATCTGCAGTTAATTCAACTTAAATGTCTTACGTAGGCTGCCAATCTAGTTAAGAGTAGATGGCTTTCTGCTCTACTTATAACTTGTGTTTTAAGGCAGAGAAATGGGTTCTTTAAGTTCTGCCTCATGTCATTTGACAATTTGTGTTAGGCAAGTGCTACATTATCATCATTTTTGTTGCTTTTTCTGTCTATTAGACATCTCAGCATGGGACATTAAACATCCTCTCTTCTTTTAGTCTAGAGATTTATAATGCTAATTTTACAGGAATGCCATGTGGGACCAAGCCAGACGTATTACAGATATATGAATGTCTCATGTCTACACAAACCCACCCTGACTGATCCTGCCTTGCTATCTTTCTTTTTTTAGACAGA
The DNA here is from genome assembly GCA_013399455.1 of Anthoscopus minutus. Taxonomy (NCBI): domain Eukaryota; kingdom Metazoa; phylum Chordata; class Aves; order Passeriformes; family Paridae; genus Anthoscopus; species Anthoscopus minutus. The sequence goes on along the minus strand of VWYI01023767.1, from coordinate 17,310 downwards.
TATATCCCTCATCAAATTTTTTTTTTTATTTTTTCTGGGATTTTTGGGCTGTCTTGACCTCAAGTTTTAAAGCACTTGAGGCTGCTGTATTTTTGTAAAATAAATTATTGAGTCAGGTCAGGCATGTTTGTAGCATTAGAAACTAATCTGATATGAAGAATTCTTCAGGGCTCAGGTGGAAGTGGAACAGTGCTCTCCTGCAAACAGTTTTGGGAACAGAAAAAATTCTGGGAATCTGGAAAAGAGCTGGGTGACTTGCATGCTTCCTCTAACCAATATTGACTATAATTAATTATTCTTGTTTGCAAACATCAGATGCCCAGGTGTTTTGAGCCATTGCATGCCACCATATTTCCATGCATTAGTAATGTCAGGACGAGCACACTGTGCCACTCTGTAGGGTTGTGATTGATTCCTGATCTCCAGCAATATAGGGCAAGGCAGACTATTGAGTCAGGCTTACATGGGATCATAAATTGAAAGCTTTCTATAAAAAACATTAAATAATTAAAACACAAATTCCACCAGGGATGCTGAAATGAAGAGCAATTTACAGATAACGTGAGTGTATGCTCAGACAATGGACTCATTACATTTCTGCATTGAATATGTATGCTAGTTAAAGCCCTGGTGAAAAATTCCAATTGAAAAAATGGATGGAGGGTGATTTTCTAGCTTCCAGTAGCAACTGTTCCCTGATTGAATCCAATGCTGAAATGTCAGGCATTCACCAAGGCATTTCTAAAGTACCATGTATTCTATCACTGGCACATACTGGCTACCAACCAGCGACCTTTGTGGACAAGGAAAGGGGAGGAAGGAAACTGAAGAAGAATAATGGGAATGGGGTGTGGAGAACACACATGTAATATCTGAAACTCCAGTTACTCTCATCTTCCACCAATAAGTTAAGTTATTAACTTCAACTGTTTGATGATTCCACAAGTACAGAAAAGGTGGGTTTAGCACTGTTTGGGAAGACCAATTGTATATTTCCACATCCTAACACCTCACACTTTCTCTTGGATTTACCTTGGATTTGAACTATCTGTTTGCAAATACCTTATTTTGAAAACATAAATGTTTTTCAGGCAGTGCTCCCCATATGTAAGCTACTGACATGAACCCTTCACTGATCATCTTTAGTCTGTTTTTTCAAGACTTAGCACCATTATAAAATACTCAGTAAAAATATTGAATGCTGAAGTGCAGATTGTTTTTCACATTTCCTTTAGCCTGATCCTGTAACCACAAACAGACATAAACAGTCCAAAAGATCTTTATTTTTTTTGCTCAAGACAAGTCACCTGTATGTGTTGGAAGGAGTGAGAGTGTTAACTGTGACTTGTGACATCTGCAGGGGGAAGGGGAGAAGATGGACATGCTGCATCGTTGTTTTACATGAGAAAGGACAGAGAAACAGCAAGGAACTTCAGCCTGGACAGAGTCAGTAGGACAGGTCACATCACACCAAAGGCACAGAAAAAAGGTGATGTGGGTGGGTGAAAAGAAGCTGCACTTGATGTTTGTTGATTTATCTGTCTGTGGGCTAAATGAGCTACAGGCTCACCCTAACAGTATTTTTAAACAAACAAAAAATAATTTTTGAAAAACTGGATGGGGAATTATAAACAGTTAAAAGGATAAAGCAAGATCTGGAGAATAGTTAAAATCTTGATACACAGTCCTTAAACCTGATGGATAAAACGAACCATTAGAAGCTCAAGCTTGATGAATGCAGACAAAGATGAAGGCATAAATTTGAGAGCTAGGCTATGCGGCCATCTTAAAAGTCTACATAACTGGTGGACTTCTCTCTCAAATTCCAGACTTGATTTTTCCTGGTCAACAGCTGCTTCAGCAGAAGCTACTGGCTTTACACATAAATTTCTTAATTAAATCCTTTAGTTTTTCATGCAGGAGGTCAAATGTGTGGGTTCTGCTTGATGTGTGTAGTTACTTCTGAAGCCACTTCCAGGTTAAGACCTTTTAAAACACATGTATTCCCCAGTGATTCCCCAAAGGCACTTTTTAATACATAAGCTACTTGTGCTTCATCATTTTTTTTTCTAGATTTATACAGAAAAGAAAAAAAAATAAAAGGAGCCTGAAGTCCTTTTTACTTCCTGTATTTAGCCCTGTTAAAACTGAAAGGTACTGTGCTCCATGCTGCATACACATTGCCTTTTAGAGAGCTTCTCATGGGTGGGCAACTTTTGGAATTCAGAAGGGAGAGAAAAGATTATATTAAAGAATATTAATTATTTTACCTGGGGAAAAGCAGAATTTTTCCGCTATTTACAGAGCAGTGTAAAGAAAAAAAAATATAGGTCAAAATGCAAATGCTGCTTTAAGCTTCTCATGCTACTGAGTTTATATATTTCTTTTCTATTTTGCTATGTCAAAACACTAATATTAATAAATAAACAGTATTAAATATGTATCCAACATGAACATCAGTGCTGCAGTTGGGTGACTTGCTGAGGAACTGCCATCATTTGAAAATATGTGAGGGAGAGGTCCAAGGTCTGATGCGCTCCTTCACCACCTCTGCTCTGGTGTGGGGACTTCCAGATGAACAAAGCACTGCAAGATTCCCACTGAACTAGACAATTTATAGGTGTTTCATTCCTCTTAAAACAACACAAAAACCTGCACCCTAACCCAAACTGTCACTTGAAAACTGGAACATGTCTTGATTAAGGTCATAGAAGAATGATAAGAGAGTAATGAAGAGTAATGAACAGCACTCAAACATGCTGAGTCTTACTTTTTTGCATTAAATACAAGACAGTCTTTCTTCTTCATATTACACTGTTAATTGCCAAACATATTTTGAAAAACAGGTTCCAACTGATGTGTCCTTGGAGAAAGACTTGTGCTCACCCTGCAGAAAGCTTTAATTCCTCAGTGTGTTTTAGAATAAGATTTTAGTGCTGAGCTTCCTGACTCAGTCTTAATGCAATTCAAAAGATATTTTTTTTGACAGGGAAAAATGAGTAGAGTCACCAAATTAATTGTCTTTGAAGGAAAAATAAAATCAAAGCTGAAAAAATGTACGTCTTCCCTCAGTTTCTAAAACTCTGGTTTTGGAGATGAAAACATTTCCCGTTTTATTCAATAAGCAGGCTAATGACACTTCTTGTATTTGTGTAAAATCGTAGAGGACTGCATGGAATATAGCTACATTTTATTAACCCCTTCCTCTGTTCATAGAGATGGAGTACTCGATACCATCATTTTGAAATGTACATATTGCACCAAGTCAGGGCACACCTTCATCAGGCTCCTGATGTCATTCATACTCTCTTCTTAATGCAATTTCTCGCACCCTAACTTAATGGCACAACCTCTGACCTGTGCGAGGGTGCAGAACCTTATTAATGCACCTTGGTGAAGGAACTCGAAACTCTACATTCAGCTGACTCACCAGGCAGATGCGTCTCACTTCTAACAGGACCCAAGTGAAGGGCAGGAGCCCCGTCACAGAGAGAGGGTGATCCTGTAGGACAGCCTGGGAATAACTAAGCTTGTAGCAAAAAGCTTTGGGCTTCTGCTGATTGAATGACTCACAGAACTAAGCCCAGTGAAGCTGGTAAATTTTACCCAACAGAGCTTTATGCAGATCTTGGCTTCAATCCAGCAGAGCACTTAAGCACATGCTTAATTATACGCAAATGACATAGAGCAATTGAGGTACGCACGTGTTTAAGAGCATTGCTGGGTGAAAGACTTTATTTAGAGAAACGTGGAGAAGTTGGTAACCCATGAAAGAGGTGAAGTTGAGAGGTGCAAGTGACACCGTGCCATAGCCCAGGCTGCAGAGGTACAGCCAGTTTGGTCTGGAGACCAAGGAAGGCTTTGGGTTTTAATATTTGGCCTCTAGCGATTATCCAAATAGTTTACTGTGCAGGGTCATGGTGAACATCATGATCAAGGAGATTACAGTGCAGAAAACTCATGTTGGGACTTTCAGATGGATTTGGAGGCCCTGAGAGTCCGAGGGACACCTCCTCTATGTAATGGCACAGGCAGTCTGCAGTGGGGCCTCACCCCAGAGACGCGTCAGGAGCGGGGAACCAGATCAGGCTTTAATTCTTTTCATTGAGGGTGGCTGAGCCATGGAACAGGCTGCCCAGGGAGGTCGTGGAATCTCCCTCTTTGGACACATTCCAAACCCACCTGGACGCGTTCCTGTGTCACCTGCTCCAGCTCACCCTGCGGACAGGGGGTTGGACGGGATGATCTCCAGAGATCCCTTCCAACCACAACAATTCTGTGTTGGTTACGCCTTCTCCCTGACGCCGACCGCGGCCGCTCCGGCCTTCTCCCCTCCGGGAGGCCCTGTTGGGCATTAAGCCGCCGAAACGACACCGAGGGGCACGGGGCCAACCCCCGGTGAGGCCGATGCCCGAAGGGTCTCTCCCGCCCCGCCTCCGCCTCCGCTCGGAGCCGGCGCGGGCAGCGCTCCCACGGCCGCGGCGGCCTCCTGACCCGCGCGTAACCCGGCACCGCCCGCCCCGGCAGCAGCCGCAGCCCCGGCGGAGCTCCCGGCTCCCGTCTCGCTTCCCCATCGCCGTCATCCCCATCCTCCTCCTCCTCCTCCTCCCGTCCCGCCGGTCCTCCGGGCGCGTTTCCCGTGGTGCAGCGCGCGCGCGGCGCTCTGGCCGGGTGTCGCTGTC
>VWYI01023767.1:0-12416 GCA_013399455.1 Anthoscopus minutus | reverse complement strand
GCATGGGCCGCGCTTGGCCCCGGCGCGGAGAGGCCGGCGGGGAGCGGGGATGAAGAGGCGGCGGGCGCCCTCCGCCCGCTGCTCCCACTGCTCCCGCTGCTCCCGCTGCTCCCGCTCCGTCCGCTGCCCCGGCCGGGAGCCGCGGGGCCGCGCAGGCCGCACCGGGGATGGGGCCAGAGGGGCTGCCTGACAGACGGACAAAGAGCTGACGGACGGACGGACGGACAGCGCGTCCCCCCGGCCCCGTCCTCCCGGACCGTATCCTCCCGCTGCCCGCCTCTCCATTGTTCCCGGTGTAAGATAGGTGAAGCGTGCCGACCTGCGAACAGTCATTTCGTTTGGTTTTATTTCTGCATAACCTTCTCAGAGTCTCCTCTCAGCTGCTCGGAGGAAGCTTTTGCAAGGCACCTCTTTTCCCCAGCGTCGGGAGCTGCTAACAAGTGCCAGGCTGGAAGTGGCTTGGGAGAGCAGGGGGGACCAGTAGGAGTTGAAGAGAAATTAGTTGGGCTTCAAACACTTTCACTCATCAACATCATTCCTCCCCCGATTCCTGCCAAACCTCAGCTGGGGTGAGTGCAGCAACGCCTGCATTAAGCTGGCTCATGGAAAGGGAAGACATTTATGTTGCAAGCACAAATCATCTCTCTGATCACTTTGTTTTTGTGAACTGTTCAGGGCAACTATGAGAGATTTTGCAGAATGATTAAAAAAAAGTATTTTTGTGGAATCCAGTGATCACAACTTTAGTCTTGCTTTGAAAGTCTTCTTGGAGCATGACCTATCTCTGCATAAGCATGACATTCTGGTCCAAGAAGTTGTAGGTGGGAGAAATGTCTTAGTACTGATGAGCAGCATCTTTGCCACTGGACAGGACAAATGACAGAGGACTGTGTTTTTTCTTTTCAATAGAATCTCAGTTGCTTTGTTTATTTCTGTGCTTATTTGCAAATGTCAATAGTACTTCACAAGCTTGCTAGGAACCTGGGCCCTACCCATAGTGCTTCAACGTTTTTGGAGTGCCCATATCCAATTTTGTTGTTGTAAGTGGTATAAATTTTGTAGCCATTCTCCATGAGTTTGAATATGCCTTGTGAAGGGAAGAAGTGAAAAACAGTACTACCCTGCATCAATTTCTGCAGGTGTTCTTATCCACAAAATCAGTCCAGATAAACCAGTGGTCTGATGGAGACTTCTGATCTATCCTGCTGTGTGAAAAGTTTGCATACCTTCAGGCAATGTTAGTTTTTCAGTGTTCACTTCCAGTGTTTGGGTTTGTGCATTGTCCAGTGACAGCTGTCATCTGCAGGAGTTTTGGCTGCACCGGAAGCTCTGGAGCATGTGAGGCCTGCTTTCCTGTGGATCTCCTGGGATCTGCAGGCTCTTGGTACAGGGTACAGACACAGTCATAAGAGAGGCCAGCAAAGCCTGCTCTTGTTACAGTAATTTAGGAAAACAGAATTCATTTTCGGTTGCAGTTTCTTGAAAACTGTTGTCATGGCCTTTCATCATGAATATGCTGCTGAATGTATATATGTGTTTAGTTCCCAAAAGTGTTTTCTTTGTGTTTTTTTCTGGATGTCTGCATGCCACTCTTCCCCAAGTATGCCTGTTCTTAGTCAGTGCGCTGATATAAATGAAGAAAGCTGAAAAAGGAGAAGATGATCTCTTGCATTTAGATTGCTGTGTGCATGTGTACTTCTATCTTTGCTCCTCAGGCTGAGACCTGAGAGAACAGATGTGTATGTAATCTATGCTTCTGTTATTGTCTGTCTTGTCCATGTGTGTTTTCTGTCTACTGTATTGCAAACATATTCTGTTTATGGAAAAATCCCTAATATAATGGATCATGAAATTAAACTATTAAGTGGGTAAGTAGCTACTTGAAGAACCACAATAATTAAAAAAAAAGGGAGAAGAACTATTCAGAATGTGAAAAGTTATATTACAGGCTGAATTGTTCACCTGAAGGAACATATACTTTGGGAATATTATGTAGTTTTTCAGAAGGTGGTTCTCCCTCTGAGTTCAGTGTGTACAAGTTGATTAGTATGAGGATTTAAAGTACTGTGGAGCATGGGGATATTCTAAAGACAGTTGATGTAAAACCATTGAGGTTGGAAGTTTGTACTTCCATCTGAGAATTTCTGTCTGCCAGTGGTGTTAGAGTTGAACTATGAGAATGCTAATAATGTATTACTCCAGTGAAATACAGTGATGGTTCATCTTATAGAGGTTAGCTCACTTGTAGGTACATTCTTTGCACCACAGGTTCAGTAATACAGATTTGCAATTAGTGTAGCTCAGGGTATGGGTTATTAGTATATGGATTTGGGTTAAATGCTTAAAAATGTCCTAACGGGGAGGAAGTGTTTGTTGTATTCTAGTAATTTGGGAGAGAAACATGGTGGGTTTGGTTTTTGTGTCTGCTGCAAGGCATTTGTGATTTTTTTGTGACTGGAATCTCTGTAGTGTCTTCCTTAGACAAGGATTGCTGTGTGGGCTCTTACAAATGGAGACCTGTCTGTATGGAGCAGCTTGATGGAGTGGGCCTTAATCTATCAAAACCCTTTTAAGTGTTTAGCATAAATTGGGATTAAGTTTGATTTAATTTTGGCTCTAATATAAAATACATTTTTCTCTGTGAAATAACGGAAGTTAAATCAGAAATATTAACACTGGGGTAATGTCTTTCATAAATGAGGTTACTGCTGTTACCCTAAATATGGAATGAAGCTTCCAGCTTTCTTGTCCAAACTTAGCATGTCTTGTATATTAAATGAATGGCACAAGCACTGAAAGGAAAACACCAATGTTTTTTTACTTAGAAGGCTCTTAAATAGATCTAACAGAGAAATAGATAGGTTTTATTTAAAATAAGTATTTCCTCTGGCTTTGTCTGACATTTTAATGATAACTGCCTTTCAAACCAGCATCATTTATGATGAAATAGATTCAAGCTTTCAGCTTGAAGACAGATCTGCGTAACTGGATGTTTAAAGACAAAAGTGGTCCCACAAAGGCTCCATGGATGTAACCAGACCTGGATATCTGCTTCTATCAGGTTACAGGGCTTATGTAAAGGATCAGTACTGTGATTAAGTTCCACTTTAGTTTGTTTAGGGTTTTTTGAAAGAAATACTTTTGGGAAAATTATATTTCTTAGAGTACTGAGAGAGTCATGATTTTTTTTTCTTTCTTCAGTTCTGTAAATTGGTATCTGGCAGAAACCCTTGTTCTAGTATTGAGATAAGTGTACAAACTTTCTGTTTTTTAACAGCTGAGACATAGCTATTGACAGGACATGTCAGCAAACCACAGCCATTGGCTATAATATAGTAGTTATATGCCAAGCACAAATTTCTGTCTAACAAAGGAAAATCCATTCAGTTTTTTATGAGATTTATTTTCATTTACACAAATGCTGTTAGTTACTTTATTTCAGTACTTTCCAGCGAAGTTAAATACACAACCCCATCTGTTTAGCTCATTAGATGGTACTCTATATACGTTTTAAATATACATTTTTTTATCTACATAGAACAGAATGTTTTATACATCAGCAGTAATTCCATAAGCTACACAAGTGAAAAAAATTTAAACTATTGAACTTTCAAATAATTGTACAAATTAAAATACAATAACATATGTGAGTATTCAAATATTATATGTGATTAAATTGTCTTCCCCTGACTTCATATAGAGATATTTTTTGTATATCATTTAGCACGTTGGGTAAAATACTTGGAAAAATCTATAATATGTTCTCACAAAACTTGATTGTAAGTGTGCCCCAATAGGAAATTCACTGTCTTTTAGAAAGACGCTGGAATCCACAACATGAGAAGGGTTAGAATCTCTTGATAACTTCTTTCACACTGTCAGAATGTTATTTTGGGAGATAATATAGAAGCTGGTACAGCTTTTGCTCCAAAATAATTTTTAATGTTCTCTTAAGATATTATCAGTCTGTTAGCATATCCCAGGCTATGATATCACAAGGTAGCAGTGTGAGTACTGTAATGCAGTTAATGTATTACTAACTTATATTATTTTATTATTTCATTGCAGTTTTGAAAACAGAAAGCCATAGCTCAATAGCAGCATGTGTATTGGCCTGATCCTGGAACTGATACACTCTACTGGCAAATTAGTATCACAGTATCTGCATCTTGTCATGGTGTGTGCAGAAAATCTTAAGACAGTGCTGTCTAATTCTTCCCTTATGACTAGGATGACATTTTTATAAGTGCAGAATTAAACAGTCTGATGATAAAATGAAATCTGTGTGGGAAGAAGTTTCAACCTGCAAACAGCAGTAGGGTATAATTTATGAACAGCCAATCAAATATAAACTGTCTAGATCTCTTGCACTGGAAAAAAAACCAAAAAAATCCAGCATAAAAACCAAAACCAAAATTCAAGGTGCCTGTAAAATGTCCGCAAAATAGTTTCTTGATATAACATGTGATATTACTCATGTGTAAAGCTGTTGTGATATCTGTGTGAGCTCAGCTATGTGACTGATAAAGCCTTCTGCTCTAAAATTGTTTCAAATGGTAGCTACATCTGCAAGGTTAAAAGATGCTCATTCATAAAAACTTGTACAACTGTCTTAAATGCTTTTGTAATAATTTCCCATAGAGTCTCTATTAACTTCTGCTACTTAGGCAACCCCCCATGGATACAAAAGACTTCATTAGAGAGGTTTACAATGCCAGTAACATCATGACCAGGTTGTGTTACCTTAGTGCTAGAGATAAAGTGAGGAATACTGATGCTGTGCAGATATGTCATAGTCATATGATCACTAGCATATTCAAGAAAAGGGAAAAACCAACTTTTTACATTCTCTGAATATTAACTGCTATGTGATTGCCCAGCAGATTTGTCAGATTTTTCTGTTTCTGTTGTTAGGATTGTATTTGAATAAAGGAAATGGTGATAATGCCCCTAAAAAGCGTGTCTGCATGCAGATGTATATGCAAGACACTTGTGGCATGTATTTATGATGCTGTGTTGCATAAAACTCTAGTCCTGGAGAATGAGAAATGTTCATCATAAAGTTTATTTTGCCGAACAATAAGCAGTGTATTTTAGTGCCTGGGATGTCACTGGGAAGGGGCAAAGCAAGGAAGCAGTTTCTGCAGGCTGGGTTTCTGCAGGCTTCTGTGGGTACTGGAAACTCGTCAGGCTTGCTTTCAAGTGATCTTTAGTACTGTACTGTAGACATTCTTCACTTTTGTAAAGGCAGGGAAGAGGGAGCAAAGTGAATATGTAAGCCAAGAAATAAATACATTTCACAGGATCCATGGATGATTTTTTCAGTGTCTAGACATTATAACAGAATTTCCAGATTCAGTGGATGATTTCAGTGTCTCAAATAGGAATTCTCTGAAGCAAATTATCATCTCCTGAGGCATGATTCTCCTCTGGTTTTGACCACATACACTCAGTGGTTTCTATCATAGGTCCCTGTTACATGTCAGTCTCTACCAAAGAAAATATATGTGAGATGGATAACAATTGTCAGGCTTTTTAGTTGGGTCATTTATAGCGCTGAACAGTTCTTGATACAACTGTAACTATATACCTAAATTTAAGGCATGTTCTCTTTTGTGTCTGTAAAGTTTCTTTTAAAAAAGAAGTTTTTCACAATAGATTGGTAAACTCAACCAACTCCCTTTTTGCTAGAGTAATCTTGCACTGCTCACTTTGAAGGAAAGTTTTGTATTGACCGCTGTAGATTAACTGCAGAGGGAGGTGGTCAGTCCTCAGGGTACCAACATGTGATACAATTATTCTACCAAAATCACTTGCAGATTTTTGAGACATGCCCATGAAATATTGGTTTTCAACTTCTGTTTTGACCTTATAACTAGTTTTCTTGAAAATAAAGTCTAGTGTGAAGGTGCCCTGAGTGAATATTGCTTTAACAATATCAAATAAAAATGAATCTTTCATATGGGAAAAACTGCTGTCATCCTTCAAGGAGGAAAGCTTTATTAGGCTGTGGTTCTCTGGAGCTTCCTCTGTCACTGATGAGCCTGACAGTTAAATTTTGTGATGAATTTTTGTCTGAGTCAGCAAAAAGATTTCAAAGTTACGTGATTGTGTTCTGAGGAGCAGGGATGCTTGTATTGTTATTGGCTATAAGGAAGTAAGGAAAAGCTACTTGACTTTAGTGTTATTTTTTTCTTGGTAGAGATTATGAAGTTGACTTCTTAAATAACTCGTAGAAAAGAATTTTTATGTATTTGAAATGTGGCTTTTATGATACCAATGATGAAATTAAGCAACTGAGAGGGGGATTAAAATAGAGTTTATGGAAGAGGAGCACACAGAGGATGATCATCCAGTTGTCACAGTATTTTGCTGGGAGATGTGGAGTAGGTGGCAATTTGTAGACAAAACCAGTGGGCTTGTTGTCTGAATCTGACAGTTAAAAGTAGATCATGCAAACCAGGCGTGTTCAGCTGGTGCCTGTTGGGAATCTGTACTCACTGCTACATGCACTATATTGGATCAAATGTAGTGCAGCTTTAAGTGTGAGTTTACTGTCACTTTTCAAGGAACAGTGGTGCAAAAGGACAAACTAACAGAAAACCTGATGTAAGTTCTTTGCATGATCTTGGATTTTACTGTCTAGTGTGCCTTTGTGTCATCCCTGGATTACATTCCTTGTAGGTCACAGGACAGGCAGGGGGCTTGCTGCAGTTGTGGTGATGAGAATGTGGCTGCATGTGCAGAAAAAATTGAATCTGTTGTAGTTACATCTCATGTGCCTAGAATTTGCTGTAACATTGGACAACTCTTAATTTCCCACATTTGGATGGACACAAGTTCAGCAGAGTCTTGGCTCTGGTGCTTCTGTCTGGGGTACCTGGACAACTAGTGATAGGAGAACTGGTAATGAACTGAAACAGTGTAGATTTAGACTAGATATTAGGAAGAAATTCTTGACTGTGAGGGTGGTGAGACACTGGAAGGGGTTACTCAGAGAAGCTGTGAATGTCCCATCCCTGTGAGTATTCAAGGCCAGGCTAGATGGAACAATCTGGTCTAGTGGAAAGTGTTCCTGCCTGTGGCAGGGGGATTGGAACTAGGTGATCTTTAAGGTCCCCACGAAGCCAAACTGTTCTAGGATTCTGTTACCCATTGTTGGCCTATTATCTATGGGACACACTTTTGCTTTGAGGGAACCTGGGTGAGCGCGCCTGCACCAGTGTGTACAGGGCTGCAGGAGCTGAGACTCTTCACACGGTTGGATGAGGAACCAGTGTCTGAAAAGCAGTTCATAAAGGCAGAATATGCTGGATTTCTCTTTCATCCGAATCCTGTCAGAATATTTTCTGACTTTATAGGTTGTTTTCCTGCTTACTTAGTAATATGGATTATATTGAATGTATTTTACTAAGACTTGGCTTCATTGTGAAGTTGCTTGACTATGGGTTCTCAAAAATTTCAGACCTGCTTGGAATGGTAGCCCTTAATTATTGGTCTGTGAATTAATGGCATCAAGAACCTTCAAGATTTTTGTTCTTAGTAATTACAGGAGTTGTTATAAACACATATCATATCTTTTGATCATTTTGAATTCCTGTTTTAGTGTTTATTCTAGGACTTAATTAGTGAGCATTAGCTGCAGGGCACCAAAATCATTGAGGTAGAATCCAATTTCCACAACCTTTTTGTTCAAGAGGGCACAGTCCTAAGAAGTCTGTGTTTTATTTTTTGGATTATTTTCAGTCTTAGTTAATAGGCCAGGATGTGTGTGTTATTATTGCTCTTATAAAATACTTTCTAGACATCTCATGTTTTGGCTTGCCTCAATCTGAAAATGGGCTTAAGTGACTGAAAATTGTTTGAGAAACTTAAAACTCTAATGAGGAAAAATCACCTTGGGGTATGTGGTAGAAGTCAGCGGGATTCCTTGTTCATACCTTATGTGAAGTATCAAGGGAAGGAGTTACCTGGAAGTTTTTGCTGAGATTGTGGATAGTCTTTTGAAAAGGATACACTGCAGAAGCACACTGAATTTAGTACTTGATTTGCCTTTTTTCCTTTTTTTTTTCTTTTGAAGTGAGGGCCATTCAGATTAAAAATGAATTTTAAAAGGCTGATTTACAATTCTGGAATTTTATGTAAGTGGCATAGGAGTAGTTCTTAGTTGATTTAATCTGACCACAAGTGTTGGTTAGCAGTAGGGAGGTGGTGGATTTGTTGCAACCATGTGGAAAAAAAAAATCCTAACTGGAGACAAGTATACTCTTAAAAAAATGTTCATTGTTGTCTTGGCAAATGTACATGGGCTGTAACATGCTTGTGTTCCAAGAGGGGTTTTGAGAAAGTGCCCTGGCTGCTCACTTCCATGGTTTTAGAGTTTATTTCTACTCCTTCCCCCTCTGGGTGATTTCATACTATCTTTAAATACTAACACATATCAGCACATATGTGTCATGTATGTGCTGACTCTTCTGTTTATTCTTGATGAAGGTGCTTGATACTTTTCTGATGCTGTAAGAGTCCTGTTTAAACCACAGCAATCCCTGATTCCACTGATGAAAATTGCTCCTTGGCTCCTTGGTGTTTGTAACTGCTTGAATATTTGAAGAACAGTGATAGATTTTCTGGTTCAGTGTTGGTCAGTGCTCTCCCTAATGCAGCCTCACAACATCCTCTGCTTCTTGATTTTTATCATTTTATCCTTTTTAAAAGGAAGAAAGGGCTACCACCAGTCTATACAGGTTGAGATGCTGCTTCTAGTGATACCTAAATCATTGTCATTGCACTGGTTTTATATTTTTATAAAGCTCCCAGCTCTGAAGGGTCCAAATGATTTTTGGAAATATCATGAGAAATATCAAGCATTTTGACAAGCACCTGCCATCTGTGAGTCTTTTTCTTACCTGATGAGATTATAATATGGGCTTATTTTTTCCATTGACTATATTTTATATGTGTTTCCTTTTATTTGTGTTAGCAAATGCGAAGTAGATATTTAATTTTTAGTTGCCAGGTGTATTATTATGGAATAGGTAGGCCCTTTTTTTAATATAGGTAGGGTAGAACTATAGGGTTTGAGAGTGGAGCAGTGAGTAGAGATCTCTATCTTTGAGCTTTTGGCTCTTTCAGGTCCCATGGCCCAGATTTTTGGCCCCATCTTTTCAAGTGGACCACTGAAGGTAACACTGTGATATTTGAAAAACAGTACAGAAAGCATAGGATTTGCTTGGTCTGTCTGGAGTGAATCTTTTGCTAAAGAGGTATTCATTCTATCATGTTTCAGATTAATTGGATTGAGTTTCTGTTCCATGTGTGGACAGGTGAAGGGTGTGTTTGAAGTTGCACTGAAAAATGAAGTTACACTGAGGTATGACCATGCTTCCTCTGCAGAAGAATGAGATGAGAAAATGTTCCTTGCCTGGTGGAAAGTTAATCTAGAGAGAGCCAAGCATATTTTGTAGAATTTGTTTTGAGGTGTTACACAGAGTGTAATCTTACCCCGAATAGGTTTGCTGAAATGAAATTAGGGAAAAATGCCTATCTGTGCATGGTGATGTGCTAAAGTTGAAATTGGAACTTAGGAGAATGGTTCCTGTATTCTGAAATACCTGTGTTGCTTTCACAGCCTGAGGGCCCATGCTGAAATAATGTCTTCAAGTGCTGAAGTAAGGTCTAGAAATATCACCTGTGCTCTGTAAGATCTATATTGTTGTTATTCATGGCCTCACATATGGTTTAGAATAGTGTTGGTTTTTTCCTGTAAGTTTTCTTTGTGCTGTCATGGATGTAAATGAGGAATATCTTCCAGAATCTCTAAGATGGCTTTTGCAGCTAACTTTGAGGTTTTTTTGAGCAAAACCTTCTTGGTTATACTTTCTTTAGCTTATTATCCAATGCTATTTAATCTATGTGGATGTATTAAGTAATTGTCTTGAATTTTTCTGTAGTTACTGTTTTTCTTTAGTACATGTAGATGGCCTTTTAAAAAACAGTGAAGGTGAAGTAAAGATATTACAAAAAAAGCACGCTTTTAAAAGATCAGTTTTAGGTATAAGTCAAGAATGCAAACCTTAAACTTGCAGCATTGAGCTTTACCTGTGCCACTTAATTTTACCATCCTCCTTATCTTATTAATATATTCCACCTTAATATTATACCACAGTATTTTGTGATAGGTGAACCTCAAAGCCCCTACCTTTTTGAATGTCCATGAATTGAGTAAGCAGCTGCTCTGTACTTGCTTTCTTCTTCTTGCATAACATGTGCTCTCCTACAGTGCTCTGCTTAATCCTGCTCTAAAGGCAGAATGAATGTATTTCTTTGTGAAATTTCTCTAATAGTTATCAGTAGGTTTGTGAGGCTCTCAGAGATAATGTCTACTTCACACCTAAATCCTAGGTGGATCATTTCACCTGATTTAGAGACAAGAAGTGGAAGGTTGGGAGAGGGAATGATTAGCCCAGATAACAGATTTGCCCCAAAAGCAGTGGCAGAGCCACAAAAAGAAGCCCAATCTCTCATAGTCCTGTTGCATCATGGTGATAAACAGTGTTTCTCTTTTCAAAGTCTTACTGTCATGCTTACCCTATAATTGATGGCAGCCCCACATTGATGTGCCCCATTCCTCTAATGATTCTTCACCAAAGTTGTTGCTCCATGTTAGCTGGAAGCCTGCTGCTGGTTGGGCTTTCTGGTCAGTGGTTAGGTCCTGAGAGAGGCTAGACCCCTCTTGGCCACCTTCTCACAGCAGTCACTGGTGCAGGCTTACCTTTCCATCCAAGGTGTGCTGCCTTCCCTCCTCAGGGATGTGCTGGCTGCAGGAACAAGAGCACCACAAACTGATTAGCTCACCCTTGTGACCTATATTGAACGTTGCTTGTTATTACAAGTCTTTTACTATGCCTCAGGGAGAGGAAATGGATGTTTCTTATTTTATGGCTGGAGAATTGGTGCCTGCAAGCAAGACGAAAATTTGTGTTTGTTGTGGATGTCCATTGAGGTCTTGAAGAGCTTTTTTTAAAATTAAAATAGCAGCATTGCATTTATCTTTGTATTTTTAAAGTATTGCTGTAAGTGACATAATTGCTGCCCTGAGTACTCAGCATTTTGGGTAAATCTGACCCAAATGTGTCAGAATAAGCAGCCAGAAAATGTGCCAAATATAATTATTGATTACCTATTTTAAGAAAAATTTGGTGGAAAGAGCTTGATCCTATTTTGCAAGGCAGTGTTCAACTGCCTAAATGGTCATGGCTTTCTTTTCATGTGCTCTGTGACTCATGCATGTTTTGGCACTTGAAACAAACAGCAAGGATGTTATAATCTGTCTGACTAGTTTCACATATTTTTAAGGAGCATTCCATCCAGTGTGCTGTAGAAAACCACATATGTGTGTATATATATATATATACACACACATGCACATATATTTGCAGTATTTGTATTTTTAAAAAGTACAGTACCCGTATCCGTGCTTGGGATTGCCCTGTCTCATTTTCAGGTCTTACACTCAGCCTTGTTGAACTTCATGAAGTTCACACAGGCTCATCTCTCCAGCCTGTCAGGGTCCCTGTGGATGGCATCCCTTCTCTCCAGGGCATTGACCACTTGGTGTCTTTGGGGACTTGCTGAGGGTGCCCTCAATCCCTCATGTCTCTGACACAGATGTTAAACAGCACCAGTCCCAGTACCAAGCCCTGAGGAATCCCACTTGTCACTGGTCTCCACCTGGACATTGACCACAGCTCTCTGAGTGCAGCCATCCAGCCAGTTCTTTATCCACCAAGGAGAAGGAGCGTGTGCACACATGTATGCAGACCTTTGGTGTTTGGGCCAATTTCAGAGCAACAGCAGGTTGTCATCTTCTGGTAAGCAGCACTAGCATAGTGCTTGTGATGAGTAGGGATGCTTCACAGATACTTGCAAACAGTAGAGAAGTTGTGAGAGCCAAGGAGTTTAAGGGCTTGTAAAAAAATATCCCATTTTTAAAAATCTGAGCATTAGAGTAGGCACCAATGATAGAGTGGACTCTCAGAATTAGGAGGAGGAATTGCCCCTTTCTAACCTTAGCTGTTAGATTGGCTCAGCTTTGTGATAGAACTGCTCTATCAAAACCAAATGGAAAGCTGTTTGACACACTATCTGAAGTATTTTTATGGTTTCACTTTGGAGCATGCATGATGTAGGTGATATTTTGCAAAATTTTCACCAGTTGGACTGAAGTTATAAAATGCTATTTAGAAGATGCTGGGTAGCCTTAGTTATGTGTAGTGCTTGTTTTCCTCAATGTAAATGTCATCTGAAGTCCCCAGAGTGAGCACTTTTGAGTGCCCAAGTTTCAAGGTGCAAATCCTGCATAGTTCTTCTGAGGTTGACTACCTCAGAAGTGAGAGAAATTCCTAGATAAATTTTCA
>VWYI01023762.1:0-73465 GCA_013399455.1 Anthoscopus minutus | reverse complement strand
TACTACAGAATTAAAAACCCCAAATAGGAGTTTATAAATAGAAGTTGTATAAACTTCATCTAAAATTCTTAAATGTTGTTTCAGAGTTCTGCTATAAACAAAACTAGTGCAGTGTAAGCATTCGAATAAAATACATGCTTTAATGGATAAAGTAATTCTGAAAGCCTATGTTTTATTAAGATGAGTAATATTATTGGGGAATTAGGTGTATTTTCTTGTGTCTTTTTGCCTACATAATCTTAAAGGAACAGAGGTGAAATTAATGACATGCAGGGAAAGGCTAAATTTCCTGGGAACAAAATTTCCTGGGAAAGGAGTGAAATTCAAATATATATAACTTTACTACCAGTGCTTCCAGTAGAGGGCTTCTGTCATGAGTTTAGAGAGCTCCTGCTAAGAAACAGGTGCTGCCCATATCTGGTCCTGTTCTTGTGGCAGGAAAATGTCATCTTTGCCTTGATTGTGACAAAAAAAGAACAGGATTATCAGGATTTAAGTTTATGAAGAACATAGTAATCTTGCCACAGTGATAATTATCTGAATGGCTGAAGAGTCAGCATCTTGGATAAGTTTGTCTGCTGAGTCGGTGTGTGTACAGCTGCATGATTGTCACAGCCTTCTCAGGACTTGGAATATGGTAGTGCCTTTGGCTGTTTTAGCAGTTGCTTCATGCACCTCAATTAATGAAGTTCATTTATGGCTGCACAGATGCTTTTCAAAGTCATCTTTTCGACTTAGCAAATTCTCTCAGGTAGTGATAGCCCAAGTTGTGCATTGAGTGGTGCTTAAATCAGCATTTGCTCCTATCAGCTGCAGTTGTCTTAGTTTATACCTGCTCAGTCATTATAGTGCATTTCCAAATATTACTTTTCATTAATGAAAGTTGTATGTTCAATGAGGTACTGATCTGAGCAAGTTTGAGCAGACTTAAGAAAATACAGAAAATACAAACTAGTTACATTTGTACTGTCAATGAGACAAATTCCTTTAATAATTCCGGGTGTGTTATAGAAAATTAATCTTTTGGATGGTTCTGATTCCCTAAGTTTGTAATAAAGATACTTGGATTTTTTTCTACCTCTCTTTTTTTGGGTTCATCTTTAAACTGTTTGGACATCTGCAATTATTTTAGCTTTCACAGCTTGATATAAACTAGAGTCCTTCCAACTTTATGCATAAATATGCCCTGTCAGAGCATACTCATCAGTAAGGTGCTGATCAGATACAAGATTTTGAAGAGTTCAGAATGAAAGCAAGTTGACCAAAATAAGTTGTTAAATAAGATGAAAGTTACAAGAAGACAAGAACAAGATTGAGCAGAATAGGAAAGCAAATAGCTCTGAAGGTGGTCTGTAAAAAGTAGTGCAAAAGAATCTGATAATGAGTACGTTTTGTTAATTGTTCAAAGAAATGTATGCATCAAGATGCAGAACTTCAGTCTGAAATGCAGACTTCTTTAGAGAAGCTGCTGCTTGCTTAAGTAGAGTCTTTTTCAAGACATTGCAAGTAATATTTGTAGTGTGTTAGAATGGATGTTTTTTACTTGTGTCCATGAAAAGTCACAAACAGGTAACTGAAGTAAGAGCTTTTATGTTTTAGTCTGTGTGTGCAACGATTTTCTCATGAAGGTGTTGATATTTACAAATTTGGCACCTGAGATAATTTTGATAGCTTGTTTGTAAGTTAGTATTTTTAATGTGAGAATTATAGTGCAAGCTTGCATCTTGAAATCTGAATGAGCCATGATGAAAAACAGTACTAACAATCAGTCTGTTTGATTAAAAATATTTCATTTTGACTATGATGCCAAGTTACTGCCTTTGTATATAAGATGATATCAAAAGGGAGTTCCCCGCTTCTCACAGTGTGGTCTTGGTGTAGTCCTGTGCAAAGAAGTGTCATCACTGAGGCCTTCACTTTGCCCTCAAGTGAAGAAAATGGTAACCAGTTGGAGTGTCTTTATGGGGGGGTATATGGTGGAATGGTTAATTGTATTCCTAACACTCACTGAGATGCCTGATCTGTTATTCAGACTTGAAATTATTTCTAATATTGTGCTTTTCAGTCCTCTTTGCTACATGTTAGTAGGTGTTTCCTTTGCTCTACATATGACAGCTCAGCTTAAAGCTTTTTAAAAAATGTTTGATATTAACTTAGAAAGCTATTTCACTTTGGGTGAGAAGAGTAGCTTTATCTTGCAGGTAGTAGTGAATTCTACTAAAATAAGGAATGCTGTATGTAGAATTTATAGCATTCTGTGGTACTATAAAGCTAAAATAAATCCTGATTGTGCAGCATCAGCAACATGTCTAGTTATGCAAGGAAAGGATAAAAAGCCAAGTTTGAGTCCCAGCTTGCCAGGCAGTACAAGAGTAGCAAATAGAGAAATCGTTCCTTTATTCAACATTGCTTTGTGGGTTTTTTCAGAAACAGGTAAGTCTATGTCTGTATAGCAATATGGGGTAGAACATTTGCAGGATACCCTGCAGTTTATTAATGCTGTTTGCTGTCTTTGTCTTAATATAGATTCTATTTCCTGTGTATTTCAAATCTAATGTAAGATTTTCTGTTTTCTACCAAATATGGTTTTATCATGGTAGAAGCCAGCAGTTGGTATTCTGCATTTGTTATAAAGTAATCTTAGATGGAGGTTGTCACCCAGTGGAGTTAGTACAGGAAGGAAATTACTTAACTGCGCAAAGAATCACAAATCTTTTGATGGGACCAGAGGCAATGGGTACACACAGAAACACAGGGTTTACTTCTGTGCATCAGGAAACATTTTTACTGTGAGGGGTGAGCAAGGACTGGCACAGGCTGCCCAGAGAGGTTGTGGAGTCTCCATTCTTGGAGATGCCACAGCTATCTGGACGTGGTCCTGGGCGCTGGCTCTAGGTGGCCCTGCCTGAGCTGAGGAGTTGGACCAGATGATCTCTAGAGGTCCCTTCTGACATTAATGATTGACATCCATGATTCTGTCAGTTAAGCAAAGCTTTGAATTTATTAAACTTTATATGAACGAATTAACAGTTAAACCCTATTACATGCTTAGGTATTTGATCCTTCCTTACTAGGTTTCATTTCAGTGTAGATGTATGTACTGGGTAGTATTGTTAAATTTTACATTTTCAAATGAAGCATGTGAAAGATGAAAGCTCTCGGAGTGAATGAGTTGTTAATAAAGACTGTGACCACGTCTTGCCCTGCCCTTCCCCCAGCACAGTCTTACGGCTTCAGAGATTTTAGTCCCACAAAGATAATCAGTTCTGCTGTCATTATTTTGGAAGAGGAGGTTAGGACACTGGCCTAACTTGGCACCTGCTGCAAAAATGACAGGTAAGGAACTTTACAGGAGGGAATGGGGAGGATTGTGTGAAGTTCTGTAAAGCAGAATTACAAACACTTCAGAAGCTATGTATTAGTGAGTTTAACATCACAATTACTTAGGAATACTGTTTTTTTTAAATTAGAGAAAATTGGATTATGCACAGTATAGGAAGTTTTGTGTGAAACTAGATTCCCCCACAGGTTTTGGAAGATCCAAAATGTCCTCAAACTATGAGGTCATCACTACTATATATAAGAATTTTTCTATAATACAAAACTTGTGCTGATTTTCTGTAGTCTTAAAACTAAGATATGGGAAAACTGTCTCAGACTTTGCATATACACATTTTTGCATATGCACATTTAGAACAATCAAATTATTTTGAAATAAAAAAATGAGTCTTAATAAAATTATGCCTATTTAAACACTTCTAAAATCTTAACTCCCTGCATAAGTGTAAATTTGTTTGCATTATGTGTAGCACAGTGGTATCCTGACTTCTGTTAAAGTAGTAGAGCTGTAGTGATCCTACTTAACTCTGTGCTAGCTGTGCTGGTTTAACGATATCTTGTTTAGAGCAGATTTTTCTGAATCTGTTTCTGTAATAGGTGACTTCAGAGTTTCAAGAACCTGGCAGAACTATCTTGAGAAATTTTAACTGTAGCTTCCAGTGCCAAGTGCAGCATTTTCAGATGCTTTTCATCCATCGGGTTTCTTAAGTTTTCTTTGTGAAGTCATATCTATACATCATTATTTCTAGGTGAAAGAGATGAGGGTTAAAGGTTATTCCCTTGTTCCTTTAACAGCTTTGTACTTCTTAGCTGTTCACAATAAAGCGTCACAAAATGCTTAGAACTTCACTTCCATGTAACATGTCATGTGAGTTCTGAATGGGGGAAATGACACCATTACTTGGTCTTTTTCCCAGGTTGCTCAGCATGAACATAGTCATTGAAAGTAAAATTCTGAAAATTGAAAGATATTTCTGCTGCTTCAGTGGCAACATTTGTAAAATGGGTAACTGAAAATCACTGATAAGCCGGCTATTCTGGTGCTGCAGGTTCCTCAGCTTGAAATGGGAGTGTCATATAGGGAGGGGGCAGTATTAAAAAATACATTATTTAGTTGCTGTTTCATACAGAATTACCTTGATGACTTGGACTGCTGTCTCACAGTGCACAAAATTTTGCAAACAGTAAAATGTGTGTATATACAAATATATGTGTATATATATTTTTTATGTATGTATGTATGTAGAAAACCTACTTTGATGGTATTGTGTCTTACATCTAGGAATGTAGTGACTTGCAAATGAACAATTTTTATTAATTTTACAAAGTGGTTACCAGCATTAGTATCTTTGAATTCAGACCTTGCTGAAGCTATACAGATGAAAACTTTTGTGTCTTCTGTTTAAATACTTCCAGACATGCTCATCATCCCCTAAATACTGAAGAAATAATCTAATTTCTGTATGATGAAGATTTGCAGTCCAAGCAAAACAGAAACAAATGTCTCTTGATTGGAGATTGTCACTGGCATGGGTTCATTGCCTGGCCACCAGTAACTGCCACCATTTGTTCTTTTTTGAAATCTGATCCCAGAAGAGGAATATTTACAGCATTCACATTCCTCAATTCTGTGTAACACGCTAACTTCAGGTACCCTACACCTTGTAACTTTAAATTTGTGAAATGGATGTAAAATACTTGTTATAGTCTTGTAAAGGAAATTAAATGCCTGATTGGCTTAGTTCA
This sequence comes from Anthoscopus minutus, assembly GCA_013399455.1. Taxonomy (NCBI): domain Eukaryota; kingdom Metazoa; phylum Chordata; class Aves; order Passeriformes; family Paridae; genus Anthoscopus; species Anthoscopus minutus. The sequence goes on along the minus strand of VWYI01023762.1, from coordinate 68,380 downwards.
ATTAGTATTTTCCCTATTGTTTCTGGGAACATAATTCTCCTTTTGAGCCCTAATTTTATAGTATTTTTTCCATTAAATGCATGCTTGCTTCTACTTCCCTGCAAGTATATGCACTTATTAAGAGAATTTGGTAAACATGGATTGGGCAAAATTGTGTTGGTTTGTCTCCTATAACCCCTGGCAGTGATGCAGTGATACCAGGTAACAACTGATTTAGTCTTTGATGGTTTTATTGCCCTCAGCAGGGACTACTCATAATTAAGATGAGAGGTTTGGCCAGACTAAAGTTAAAACTAAGAGTAGAATGGGGAGGATAAGATTGCTTGACCATTTAATAATGTCTAGCACTATATCTTCTGTTAGTATGTCAGCAGCCAACATTGTTATCTGTTACCTTTTGATAGGTAAGCCTGAACAAATGCAAACATGAACACAGCTCTGCGGATCATCTCGGGTTCCCTTTGGAAACCCCAAATAAGTGGCCACAAGGGATTGTGTGTTTTCCTGAGAACAACTCGGCATTGGAGTTCTTCTTTCTGTGTGCTGGATAGTGGTTCTGCTACTCTCAAAAGCATACCTGTGCCTGCTGGTGCAAAATGCCATATGGTCACTTCAGTGGAAGTCAGAATGTACCTGTCCTGCTGTTGTGTGTTGCTAGGTAATTTTTAAAGTAGATCTGAAATAAAGGGGGAAACGTAGCGGGGGGAGCTCTTTGTTACAGTAGCCACCAAAAATCCTATTAATTAAAAAAATTAAAACAAAAAAAAACCCTCAACCAAACCACAAAACCTGTTCTATCAGTCAAGCTGGTGAAGCTGCCACAGATCCATGTGCAAGGTAAATGTGAAGTGTCCTTCGGTGTTGTAGTGTCACAGCTTTTCCTGCTCTGAATTAATGCTGGCAGCCTGGAGCTTGTCCCGCACAGCAGGTCTCTGCCGGAGATATCCTGCTACTCTGTGTATGCATTACTTGAGATAGGTGCACTTAGGAGCTAGTTTTCAATTTTCCTTCATAATGACACAAAAATGCAGTGTCACTCACTTTGTAGTGCCTTTCTTCTCTCCAGAACAGGCATGTTTATCATGCTGTTAGCCTTTTAGACTATTTCAGATTCATTTTCCTTGGTAACATACCCACTTTGAGCCTTAATTTAAAGAAGAGCTTTATCATATGAATAAAAATGCAGTCTCTTACTTTGAAAACAACTTTCTGTTGTGCTCCAGCTCACTCTTAGAAATTACTTTTTTCATTACTAGCTGCTTGGATATATTCAGCTCTACCAAAGTAATTACTGCTAATCATAAACAGTAGAATTTATGTAGGTTTATACAGGGTAGAGAGGTTGGAATTACCTTAGAAGAGAGAGAATCATGTCACTAATGTCTGCTGATTGCCAAGAATATGGCTCACTGCTTTCTCTTCAGTAAATCTGGGTGGCCAAGAAAGTAATATACACTGTCAGTTACAGAAACTAGAGAGACTGTGTTAGGCCTTGATGCTTTAGCTTTCTTCATGGGGGGGGGAGGAAAAAAGGAGAAACTAATTACTGTTTTTTTAGTATTAAAATGCAGACTGAAAGATATGCAGTTTGTAGTTTTAGCCTTCCTGTTAGATGGGTACATACCTATCAATAGCTACATGAATTTTGCCATGTTGAGGTGACATCTCAGGACACTAACACTTGTCCAGATGACAGTTCCAGCCAGCTCCCTATGATAGTTGATCACTACAGCTATTACTGCATTTGACTTGCTAAATGATTGTAGTATCAACATTTGTAAACTTTAGAGCTGTAGTCAGAAAGGCTTAGTGGGCTGTGCTCTGTCATATGTGCTTTAGGAAGAAAGTGTCTGTCTATCTTGCTTCAGAACAGATAACCAAACTTTTTAAATGTGATTGATAGCAAGCTTCACCATGGGGTGGGAGATAAAAGGAAGCAAATGGGAGTATTGATTTAATAGGACTCATACATTAAATCATGCCAACTTTAAAACTGTATTTATTCTAACTGTGAGTCTCAACCTGTTTTCAGCTGTGTCTGATAAGGTAAATGTTACCTTTATTGTAAATGTTTGTGGTTGTGTGTTGTAATTTACATGTATGTCACTTCTTGAGTTGCTTTTTGGGACTGTTCCTAAAGTAAAGCTAGCCTGAAAGGTACAACCTGTGTGTGGCTTTCCAAAGGAATTCTTCTGTAATAAATGCTTTGCAGGCTGTGCTAACAGGACCTCAAGATGTTGGAAAATTGTTTTAACAAGTCTTTACTTGAGGGTATGGAGAGTTCTTCACCCCTTTGTGCTGTTGTAATCAGGACCTATCCAGGCAGTCTTCTCCACAGACTTAATTAGTTACTTAGACCTCTCACGCTCTGCAACGCATTTCTGTGCTTGAGTAAGGGATTATGCTAAGCCTATCAAACATCATAGTGCTCACATCTTGTAAGTTGGAGGCATTTATGGAGGAGAGGTAATTTTAATTCTGGGAGGAGGGAATGTGTCTACAGGTGAGAGCTGTTTTGAAGCCTGAATGGCTGGGACATGGAGCTGTTGAATTTTAAACACTTTGGATACTTGTTTTGCATGTGTACTCTATGAGGAGACACACACTGCAGGATGGATACCCTTATTAAGTCTTCTATTTAGGCATTTTTAATGGAATTAATTAATATAAATAATTAGTAAATACAGTAGGAGTAATATTAACTAGCTGTTCTTCCAACTGCACTTGCTGTAAATACAAGCAGATCTATTGCAGAAGTTGTAAAATTATGGAAGTCCTAAACTTTTGCATCAATTTCTAATGCTTGTAGTATTAAAAATGTATTTTAACAATACTTGTATGTATGTTGTGAGATGTTATTATATAGTTGGACATTTTACTCCAGTTCAGTTTAGTTGTATTATTTTGATAGATAACTTTGCATCTAATTAATAATGTCTGTACAACAACACACTGCAGAAAGAGGAGGAGACTGCAGTGAGAGCTGTTAGTTCTCAAGTGTCACTATTCACTCGGTGTTATGTGCAGGGATCCTGATCATTTTAGTGGCACCAATATTAGAAGGATGAAACGCCACTTTCACCACGTGCTTGGCAGGCCTAAAAGATAACATGTGAAACGTCTTTTGTCAAATGAAGTACACAAGTTTTAGCAAACCTCCAAAGAGAAATGAGGCTCTTTGGGGCAGAACTGCATTTAGTCTACTCTAAGCAGAAATATGAAAATCTAGGAACTTCTTCATGTTCTTGGACCAGCTGTTGTTTAACTGCTGAGGTAGTAAAAATTTAAACAAAATCTGTAGAGAAGTAACTAAGTGGTAAGAATGGGTAGAGAATAAATGGATTTTTTTCTGGTAATGGGAAGTTTTATTATGGTTTATTACTCCATATATAATGGGTTTTTGAAAAGAGAAGCTATTGTGTTTTCCCTTTTGCTTGAAATGCCAGTTATTTACTCTCTCTTTATTTTTTAGGTTACTATTAAAATCTTAAAATGCAGATGAAGACTGGCTTGTGCAGAATCCTTCTGCTGTCTTATGCAGACAAAAGGGAATCCTAAACCAGGTTTTAGTACAAGGTACGTATTATGGTATCTGGCTTTATCCAGCAGTTAACTGAAATCGGTACCTCACTTTTTGTTCATATTTGTGATTTGATGTAGTTGTGCTTCTACACTTCAGCTAATACTTGATTTCAGATAATGTAATTCCTGGCATAATTCCTGCCATGTGTTGTGTTTTCAAAGGACTTCAAGCATATGTACACAGCCTCTAGCAGTCAGTTCAAGCTGTGGCCAACCATCCAAACCCCATTGCGCCACATGAATATAATTTAATGTCTGAGCTGCTGGATGTTACTGATACACTGTGCTCAGAATCCTGTTTGTAAAACCAACACAGTAGTTACTGATTCTGAACAGTTTTTGCCATTCATCAGAGGGCACTGGGCTGGAAGGCGGTGTCTATGCACTCTGGGAAGCCTGGGGTTCTGTCTGGTTTGCATGCTCACAGGCATGTAGTGCCATCTGCCCTGACTGTGGGCAATAACTCGGTGAGGCCGACAGCATGGTTTTAAAGGGAGTTCTATGCAGCTAAGTTCAATAGTTCAGGTACTATACTACCAAAATACCAGTTATTTTTATAAAGTAAATTTAAACACTGGTAGGATTTGACCAAGATGTGCAAGTTCTACTGGTAAAGCAAGAGGAACTTGTGTTAATTCTCCTGTGTTTGTTTGGCTTTGCAAAATGACTCAGAGCTGTCTCTATAGTTGTGTTAACAGTAAGAGAACTGGATATATAAAGGACTAGAACAATTTATCTCTTTCAGAATCAAATGTAAAAAGTGTCTCTGTCCATGGCAGGGGTTCAGACCAGACGATCATCCCTCTCCATATGCTGGCAACTTTCTTTGTAAAGCAGGATGCCACTGGCTGCTCTTTGCTCAGGGTGGTTCTTGGAATTAGTGTTCACTAGGGCCACCATGTCCTCACCTGCAGAAAGGCTTCCCAGCCTGTCCTGGTGTCTAGGATTATTTCTCCCCACGTGCAGGATTTGGCATTTTCGTCTGTTAAATTTAATGAGATCCTGTAAGCCCATTTCTCCAACCTGTCAAGGGATCACTGGATGGTGGCATGACACACTGGCCTTAGCAGCCACTCCTCTCAGCTTTGTGTCACCTGCAGACTTGCTGAGGATGTGCTGTCCCATGAGCCAGGGCAGAAATTAAGATCTTGAAAAGGACTGGCCTTTATATACAGGGACACTCTACTATTCACGTGCATCAAAGATACCTTCATGCCATTGACAACCTTTTAGGCCTGTCTGTTCAGCCAGTTTTTAGTCCACCTCAAGGTCCACTTACTGAGCCTGTGAGTAGTCTGCCAGTATTATGAAAGGATCAAAATGATAACTGGATATACTACGGCAGTGTGAAAAGATTTCCTAAGCCAAGGTATAATATCCACTGTTCTCCCCAGGTCCACTGAATTGGTCACCTCACCTGAGAGGTTCTCCAGTAGGGATCCTTAAGAATTTGCAAATAACCTCTTTGTAAATCCGTGCTGGTTTGTGCCTCTTACCTTCTTGCCCTGGAAGTTGTTTTCTGGAGTAGCTGGTCCATAACTTTCCAGGGCCTGTAGTTCCTCAGGTTCTCTTTCCTGCTCTTCTTGAAGTGACTTTTGTTTCCCCATGTCCTTGCACACCTCTCCCAGTTGCCACACTGTCAGCAATGGAGTGTAGCCTTGCAAGGCCAGCAGCCAGCTCCTTCAACACTCATGGGAGCATCCCATTAGGCTCAGCACGTGTGACTTGTCCAGTTTGTGTTCCCTAACCATGTCACATTCTTGGTACTGGGAGGGGCACTGAGGAGGTGGGGAAGTTGTTGCACACCATGTTTTGTGGTTTTGCTTTTGCCCTTTACTAAGGAGTCCCATTATTTTCTAGTTGTAGTAAAATCACAGTTTAAAAATTATCACACAATAATTTGTAATGTAAACCAGATGACAGAAATAAGCAAGCTACAAGCATTTACTCCGAAAATCTAAAAAAGACAAGCAGCTGAAACTCTTCATCAGAAAGGTAGTAGTAAAACAGAACATGCCTAATTTTTTCAGTTTGAGTCAAATGGGATTTTTTTTTATCCAGAGGACATTTTGTCTTGACCATGTAGCCATTGGAATTCAGTCTTGCCTGTCACTACATATGAGAGTGTGGCTGTGCATGAGAGCCATTTGGAAACCTCAGTGTTTGGCAGGTTTCCCAGGCATCTCAGAATTTTTCTGTCAGCTTACAGTTTCCTTCCTGTGAAGGGCAAAAAGGATGGTCAAGGTTCCATGGAGATACAAGTGCTCCTTTTACTAGCTAAATAACAACTCCTTGTCTCAATGAAGTGATAAAAATCTTTCTTCCTCTTCCCTCATTCCTCACTTCTGTGTGGACTTCAGACTGCAGTGTGAACCTGCCTGACAAAGTGTATTGGCCTAATGAAATTGTGTTAGGTGTTGTGCCAGACTGCCTGCTCCTGGGCTTCCAGAACGGAGGGAGCTCCAGCTAAACTTGGCAGGGAGGGCTGTGAAAAATTGCTAGCATTTCTCAGCTCTATCCAACAACCTATTTGCTGATGTGTTGCTCTGTTATTTGCCATTTGATTCTTAAGTGCTGTACTTTGATGACAAAAGCACACTTGCAAGGAAGTTATCACTCAAGTGTCTCTTGTAACTGCTTAGCCTAAATAATACTTCTTGGAAATGTTCCTCTCCATTGAATGCTTTAGGTTTCAATGAAAGCCGCTAGTGGCTGCCCACCCTCAGAACTGAAGACGGCTGTTACATTGTGATGATGTGCAAAATGCTGCTCTGCACCTTGGAGAGGACCATCAGGGTGAGAATATAAACATGTTGTCAGCTGTTAGAATTCCTGTAATGGTACATTTTGTACTCAGTTTTCAGTTTGGTAGTACTATTTTTGTGTTTAATGAGTGTATGACTTTCTTTGTATCTCTCTGTGCTCTTGGGCACACAAATAATGCTGCTATCTAATAAAATAGCAACTAAAACTGCCACACCTGGCTGAAGATAGAAGGACAAACTGAACATTCTCACTTGAGCTATTTTCTCTCTGCTTGCAGACAGGCCAGACCTGTGAAACCTGAAGGAAAAGGGTTGTTTGAAATGATAGAAAGGGATTCAGCCTGGAGGTGGTGCATTCCCCACCAATACCTCAGCTTGGAAAACACATGAGAAGAATGCTTGAGAGCTCCAAGACGTCTTCCTAGAAGAGAAGACAAGTTACAGCTTTTGTGATGTTACTGTCTTCAGCCTCTGGCACAGAAGGTGGTGCCAGCATAGCATTTCATACTATGATGAAATCATAGTAGTTGATGATTTCATCATCAACAAAGCTGATGTTGGCCTACTTTGATGTGTAACTGAGGTACTGATGCTCTTTTCATCTAGACTGCACTCAAAGTCGATTTTCTTTCTAGAAACAGCTGTGTTAGGGGAAATGGGTGTCAGTAAAAGGATTAAAGTTTGTACATTCTGCAAGAGTAATAAAGAGTAAATTATATATTAAATTACTGCTCCTTGATTTTAATGATTACTGTTGACATTTTTAAAGCCTTTAAAAAAAGCAGGAAAATATTTTCAAGCCCTACAATACATGACAAAAAATAGGTAAGGGGTAGGGTTAAAAGAAATAGCAGTAATGTGTATTGTGTTTATGTTGCAGTAGTTTAGAAGAACACAAAAGTATTAATTCCCTAGAGAAAAATGTTATGAGCCAGTGACAGCTGAAAAGAACTGGAAGGAAATGTTAATCATAGGGCAGATTACAGTTGCAGTAAGCTGACTGTACTGTTGAGTAGAAAGTTATGCTAGAAATGCCTGCTGTCTTAGTGTAGGCCAGTAAAAAGATGAAATACCATGAATGAAATAAAAATGAAGAATGAAAAATTAATTTTATGTGATAGGATCTGAACACTGGCCTGTAACATAGCACCAGGGTTTTTTTCAATTTCTATAGCTATTGTAAAGCTCTTTCAAATTAAATGAGTAGGAGCACGTTTATTTTACAGTTCCTGAAATCAGCAAGGCAGTGGACATGAATTGAAGGTTTTACAGGAACCTCACAGAGTTAAGTCCTGCAGTAGGAACCGAACTAAGTTGATGCAGTTGTAGGTCCTGGGCACAGACTGGTGGCGAAGCGGCTTTGCGGAGGCAGATCTGGGCCCTGAGGGACGAGTGAGGATGAAGGTGTCCACCCACATGCTGGGCTCCGTTAGATCATGGCTGAGCAGGGTCTAGAAGAGCAATCTCGGTTCAGCACTTCTGAGACTGCAGCTGAAACACTGGGCCCAGTTCTAGACTCTTGAAGACAAGATGTGGGAATAAGTCCCATGGAAGCCATTAGGCTATCAGAAGGCTGGAGCACAGGACCCATGGGACCACGCAGCAGGACTTTTCCCAGCTGGAGAACAGGAGGTAGGAGTGGTTAAGAGATCCTGTTAATCTGACTGTGGAAGAGAAGTGTTTAGAGAAGATGGAGCCAGGCTCATGGTAGTGGTGCACAGTAAGGTCTTGTATCTTTCAGTGCATGGAAGTGTTGCACTGCACACTTAAAAAAAACAGTGCAAGGCAGTACTGTGTGGCTGTACTTACCTGGACTCCCTGCACTGTGGAACACTGGGGGCTTCCTGGTAATCATTTGGTTTCAGGACGGGTGGATGCAGGGGACCCTGGTCTGGTAGTTTTAGGGATCTTAACCCTACTATTCACAGAAAGAACTATTCTGATATTGCCACAGTAGAGCTGACAGATCTAGAAAAGTCAGGGAACTTCCAAAGCCTTTAAAGCTCCTGTGCAAGCTTTTCCATACAGGTTGTCTCACCCAACTGCATAAAGCCTTTTGGAGAAAAACTCTGTCAGCACAGCTTTTACAGGTGGTAGGGGCCAGGACAGCACTTTCTCCTCTCCCCTACTGGAGGGCTGTATTCAGTGTAAGACATTCAGCTGCTGTCAGGCCTAACAGGGCTTTCTTTCCAAATCAGTCTCTCTGTTCTTGGCTAGGGAAAGTCTGTACAAGTAACAGCTCCAGGGTGCAAGGCTTCTTGTCAGAAAGTGGGAGTCTGTGCTACAGATTGAGATGTCACCACATGGGTAATCCTGTCCCCTCAAGCTCTGGTGGCCCATGCCCAGACAGTTGCAATGAATCCAGTTTTGGAGCAGGCCCTCAGCTCCCTGGATATGTGACAATGTCTTCAGTTCCCATACACATGGTTTGAGTTGTCTCAGCAGCAGAGTTGTGCCTAAAGCTGTTGCTTTAAGAGCAACAGGAACAGCAGAGGAGGGATAAAATGGGATGGTCTGGCCCTCTACTATAATTCCACCAGTGCCACCTGTGCCTAATCAGAGGCGCTCCTTACCTTTTGTGTAGGAAGTATTACAGACATTCTTGGAAAAAGATTCATTTGTAGCTACTGTGCATGACATGTGAGACTTTGCTGTGGAAAAACAGGTGACTTGAAATCAAAAAGAACCATCTTCTGCTTGGTCCCCTCTGGCTGAATGCTTTACTTCATGTATTTGAGTTTTGAAAGACCCTTTTAAAGCTTAATTTTTCCTGCTGCCTCAGTTCTGCTCAAATTTGTAGTGTGTAGTATCTTTTTCAGGTAGTTTTTTCCAAACTTGTCTTTGCCCCTCACTCAAACATTTTAAGACATAGTCAGAAGGTGAAAAATATTTTCCTTATTTACATGGGACACAGAAAACTAAGAATTCTGAAGTGTCAGGATTCAGTGATGGGCTTGCAGTGCATGCCCATGCTGCAGTAGCTTAGAAACACATGGCCTTTATAGTTCTCTTGCCTTCTTAAAAGACAAGACTCCATTATGGACTCCAGCAAAACCAAACATACTGCTAAAGGAAATGCTGCCTGCAGGCTTGTCACTGCTCCCATGATCCTGGGCAGCCACCACTTAGAGAGACTAACCTAAGGAAAGATATCTTACACCAGCTGTTTTCCAGTAGGGTATGGAAAGGCACATGGTGATAACAGAATTACAGCAGAGACAGACAAGCAGAACATTTTGGGACAGCTCCTGTGCACTTGGAGCAGTCCTGCCTGGCTAAGATGGCAGTGGAACACTGTACTGTCTCTTCTGCATATTGGAACAGCTTTCACAAATTCAGACTGATCAAAACCCATCTTGTTTTTGCAAATGGGTGAAGAAAGCACAGAAGACCTGTGACATGGTCAGCTGCATCACCCACCTAACTTCAGCACCTGTGAAAAGAAGCCAGGAACAGCAGTACTGGTGCTGGAGCAGTGAAAGTAAGGATCCTGGGCCTTCAGAACGATTTGCTACCACTGCAGTTCATGGGAATTGCAGCTGCAGCTCTTGCTGGTGGCAAGAAGAAACTGAGCAAGTACTTCACAGGTATTTCTCCACAGTGCCTAAGGAATTGTTTTTTATTTGAGCTACTTTCTTTTCATCCTTTTCCCACCAAAACCTTTTTCAGCAATTGGATAAAAACCATACAATAAAAACCCAGCTTCAAACAGCTTTTTGTACACTTCTTATGCATCTTCAATAGGGATTCTGAATTAATATTGCCAACTAAAAGAGAAAGATGGCTGCAAAATAGCCGTCCCTAATAAAAGCATTATGAAACCATTCCCATGTTCTGTAGAACTCCTCCCTCTCTCCCAAGTGCCTCAAGATAAAAAACAAAAGAACCCCCCAAATCAACAGCCTTTGACAAACTGCTTGCTCTATCAACTAGACATTTTTAGGTTAGACTGTACAACAGTTTCTAAATAGCATCTCTATCTCTAGGACATTTGTTCAAAATACCTTTTATCCCCGCATGCAGCAGCTCCAGCATTTCCCACTGGCAGGTGCTGTACAGAGCTTGTGCTACCACACATCCTGCACTGGAGTAACTGCGAGGGGCAGCCACGTAGATGAAACCTGGCACTCCAGCATAAGGAAACACGAGCGTCCCCTTTCCTTATGCATCATCCAGGGTTACACACACCGCCTAAAATTTCAGCTACACAAAGTCCTAAGTGCTGGCAGTGACATACCTGATTCTCAGCCAGTGATTTTCATGCATCTCAGGTGTTCACACTTAGCAAAGTGAGGTATCTAACATATTTCAGAGAGGTGGAGGTATAAAGTCTGTTCAAAACCCAAATTTGTTAAGATTTCATCAATACTGTGTAAATCAAAACAGAAATGAGTATTTGTATGTCATGCTGCTGTTCTAGTTTTATATAGTTTAGTGTGACATTCCACAAAATTTGTGTCCTTTGTTACTCATTTGGCATCTCTTAAGTATGAAAAATTTAAACTTCAGGAACCAAAAATTAAAAACCGGTTAACTGAATTTTATATTTTAAAACATCACAGTTCTTAAAAGGATACTTCATACAGCTGCACCATTTTGAAGGTGAGCAGTCAAAATCATCAAGACTTTATGCATGATAGTTTTGCTAATAATATAGGCACATAGTGGCATATAAACTACACATGACAACTAGAACAGCAAAGGCACGATCTGGTTTGGTTTTTCCTACCTTTCAAGATGTTGGTTAATTTACAGAGAAAAATATTCTATACTCCATGCAGAAGTATTACATTTATATTTTACAGCATAGGACCATTGCAAAACTGCTGTCATCTGATAAAATGGGTCATTTAAATAAAATATTATAATAATAATAATAATAAAATAAAAAGATAGCAGCTTTTTGCACTGAGGAACTGAATTTCTGAAGTAAAGGACAACGTGTTCTGACATCTGTCAGGCTGAGGACATCTGAAACTCTCTATGAATCTTGTCTACAAAAAGCACTGCCTGGACACTGAAGGTAGCTACAAGTTTTCTGGCTTGCTATTTTCAGGTTGTGTTTGTATTTCTCAGTTTGAGTCAAATGGGAAAAATCCAGATGTCACCTAAGACCTAAAAAGTTAAGATTTCTGTAAAATTACCAGTTGCTTCTCTAATACCAAAGCAGGTTTAACCAGTGATTTAACTGGGAATCTGACTGCGACTCTTCTGTGAACTGAGCCTGTTCAGATGTCTTTGTTCACGCCTGCAGACTGAACTCTGTTAGTTCAAAGGGAATCACTCTAAGCATAACTCTCTTTGAGAGACAGGAACAAGAGCAGTTTTAAACAGAACACAGCCCTCAGCAATTTAAAAGTTAAACCTAATGCAGTCATTTTAAAGTGTAATTTCTGCCCATGGCTCAAATAATACGACAGTTCTGCATTTCAAAGAGAAATGTTAAGAGTAAGTAGAAAATTTTAGCTTACAAATGAAGATCTTAAAAAAAGACATTTCATGTAATTACCTTAAATAGTTCTTATATGCACCATTCCACATTGTGGAAAAGCTGAAATATGCAGTCTGGACTCCACAAGTTAAAGGAAAACAGAATTATATGTATTGGCGCAAATACTTACATCTACATCTGTACAAAGTAAAAAAAAGCTGACAACCCTGTCCCACCATGCAGCATATTCAACTGCCCTCCAACACATACTTCCTGTAACTTCCAGCAAGCTGGGAACCGAGACTTCAGAGTGTGGTGCCAAAAAGTTCCAAACTGCTTTGTCAGTCTCTGAACAGAGGAATCTGAAGTATATCCAAAAAAGTGTCAGTCCACTCAGCATGCTCAGAAGTCACTGCTGCAGCTGCACTCTGTAAGCTCCTATGAGCAGCTTTATCTGTAAAAGCAAACAAAAGTTTCCATTATTATAACAGAACTAACTCTTGGCAATGTTCCCAAGTCGTGGCATTGTCACATGCTGTAGAAAATTGGGATGAGGAGACAGAGGAAAATCCTTATTTTTACATTTTCAACATACAGGTAGAAGCGTTCAGACTATGGAAGAGTTACTGTACAAACAAATGAAAACACACACTTAATTTTGAGAATATTTTGTACCTTGGCAGTAGGAGCTTCTGCCAACCGTATGAAAAGCTTGTTAAGGCCTGCAATAGGGCTGAAGGAATAAATAAAGTGACTATCCTACAAGGAAAAAGAAAATGGACAAAGTTAATGGTAGTTTATGGCTGAAAGATCTAAGAGGACTAACAGAACACAACATTTTCACTATGCTTTTTTTGAAAGAGCATTGTGTATGAACCTTTGATGCAACCACTGAGAAAACAAGAGAACTTCAAAATTGTGCAGAGTAATGATGCATTTAATAGATTAAAAAATAAACCCTAGAAATTATTTATTAGAACTTCGAGGAAGGTTGTTAAGAAAATATTTAAGAATTTACCTGGTTCAAGAATGTGAGAGGCTTGGTCAGTTAGAGAAGAAGCCTCAGTCCCAGAATCACAGTAGGTTGGAGGCTAGAAAAGACCACTCCAGGGCATCCAATCCAACCCCTGCTCAAGCAGGGCCACCTAGAATCAGTTTGTCCAGCACTATGTCTCTGACACTGAAGTCGTAAATTTTTGTGGAATCTAGTACAAGCAAACTTTAAAGTTCGCTCCATATCCAAAGAAAATTAAATTTCACTTTAGAAAAACCTCATCATGATAAAAACTGTGCTCCATCACAATACTGTAAATTCAAATTATGGCACTGAGATTTCCCAAGCTGCTCTTCAAAGACTTTATGAAGTACTTTTTCAGTCAATCAGTTATATGAAATGACCTACCAAAAATACAGGGAGCTGGAATTTGTCGTTTAAAACCACAGCTTGAACACTGCATGGTCCACAGAGCCGAGCAATAACGTCTTTCCCAATGAAATTTGCATGGAAAACAAAGAGAAGAATTCCAGATCCTGAAAGGGAAGGCAATTCAGTTACCTGGATTTGAAACAAGATCCATTATCTAGAACTATGTACACTGGACCTTTGAAGACAGGTGCAAATACATATAGATAAAAACCATTATATGGCATATAATGGTTTATATATATTAACCTACCAACATACAAAAATCCCATATCCCAACCCAGTGAATCCAGAAAACAACTGGCTTTGTCACCAAGTAAAGGACTTTTCACAGCAGAAATCATTTTATATGGCTACTAGAAAGTAACACAAAATGGAAACGGCAATCCTCAGCACAGTTCACTTCTGTGGTTTCAGGTTACTCATAGAGAGTTATGAAATTCAGTGTGGTTTGAGTCTAGTCAAGAGAACAGAAAACTGAGCCTAGTCAGTTATAGATCTTTATGAACCGCACTGAAATTCAAGAAGCAGCAACTTGAACTACCCAGAAATGCTTCATTTTAATACATAAACTTACATAAAGTTTCTTAATTCTGTAAGATAGTATATCTGTAATCAAGAACCAGACTTATCCAACAACTCTGAACAACCAGAAAACTGAGCAGACATACCCACTTCCAATCTCAGTATACTTATAAATGGATTCTAAAAGTCACACTGATTTATCACTTAAAGAAAAATCATTATCAGTAGATATTTCCCTGATATACTCATCAAAAATGACTTAGCTAAGCCAAGCAGCAGAGAATATCTGAATTCTTGGAAGAATAAAGAAACATTCCCAAATACCTTGGGAGTTTGATTCCTGTTTTTTTCAAAGGGTTTGTGGGCAAAACAAAATTGACTGCAGCCTCTTCCTTTTCCTAATATTTCTAGACTGCACTCAGGGCACTGCTGGGACTACACTGCAAGCCTTCAGCACATGACCATGAAATGAAAGGATCCACTACAAGATCTTCTCTAGTAATCTACTAAGGCTAGATTTTCCTGAATCATTAATTCTAAGGTAAAGCTAAACCACTCCTTTCCCATAATGCCTGTCACAGAGCTAATATAACCCATAAACAGAAAGAAGTTGACACTTCGTACGTGGCAATTAAAAAAAGTCTAAAAAAAAATACACACAAACCCTACCCATTATACATCAAAATATAATTGCTCTCCCTATGTTCCATAATCAGAGCATTCTCAATGTGATGTACTGCAAAGTCATACAAAAATAATTTTGCATAGGAGATAATTTAAAACATGTTTTAAACATATTGTTCTACCTTTTTTAAACAAACAAAACCCCCCACCACAACATCAAAGCCCTCCCTACCTTCTGGCACATTTTGTGGAGGTTTATAGTTAAAATCCAAAGAAAAGTCTGGCCCTTCGCAGAGACGATGACACGCAATTGGGAACACTGGCTCCAGCAAAGCAAGGCGAGTTTCAAAATAATCCCTGATGGTATCTTCTGCTACTTTTGAGAGCCTGAAAGACCAAACAAGTGAGTTCTGTGCTTCACACAGTGAATTATTTTACCAGACATAGGCCTGGTGGGAGCTGACACACACACAAAAAGGATTCCACATCACCTTTTTAGATTCCTGACTTTTAAGAGTGAATGCCTCCCTCACTAGTATTTATGCATAGATTAACCACAGGTCCCAATACTTTGTTAAAAAAATATTTTATCAGCAATTTGTTTCTGAAATTCAACTACTGGGTCCAAAAAAATAAAACGTGAATACAAATGCACTACAGTAGATGTAAAAAAAGAATGTAACTACCCACATATTTTGAAGGTTTTATATACAGAAAGATATCCCAGAAACATTAATATACACCTGGTGGCTAAACAGACATCCCTGCTTTCCCAGCCTGACTGAATTATCAATTTGTCTGCAAGTAAAAATAAAAAAGTACATCTCTGTATAATTTTATTGGCAATACTACTGGAAAAATGCAGTTCCTAGTTAAACTCTGTGAAAAAGTAGCCATCCTACCACTAAAATAGACAAAGTGGGGGTTTTGTTTGTTTTTTGGGAGGTTAGGGAGGCAAGTGGAGTGGCAGCCCAGCGTTCCAAGAGAGATCATATTACCCACCACTGTCTGGCACCTTTGCAGCCAGATGACTCAGTAATCCTCTTCAGAAAGCTGTTTTGTCAGAAATGGGTTTTAAATGCTTTAGCACAGCAGAGGTCACGCCTCTGGCAGCTTTGTAGCCTTTTCATTTATTACCCTGCTAACTGAGACTATCATCTACAGAATCCAAAACTTTAGAGTTGCACTGGAAAGAAACCACAAGAACTGCAATGCCTAAGCAAGCCCAAAGCCCATGTAGCCAATTTTCCAGATGCTTGAGAAAGCTGTATTAAATTAAACAGTCATCCTTTTTTGGTACACTGTCCTATTTTCCAGCAATCTGATTAAGAGCCATCCAAAACTAGAAACTGCAGCCAAATCACATCTCCTTGGATCTACTTAATCCCTCCTAAAATCCCATGTATTTGTGGCCACAGCATTCTGCAGCAATGAGACCTGTGATTCAGTTTTGCTGTGTGAAATATTCCTCCACTTCAAACCTATCACTAGGTCATTTAGCAAGACAGCTTGCAGAACCTGCTTCATGGCTTTGGGTTATTTTCTATTGCTGTTTCCTGATTTTACATTTTGACCTTTTAATCGTTTTATTTTCAGCTTCACTACGACTATATTGTCCTCCTTTCTGACTGACAAAAAGCACTGAACTGGTATTTTCAGGCAGAGTCTCAAAGTTTCCAGAATTAGCAAGAGCTACGCTACTCCCTGTATAGTTCACATCATGCAGGATACCCCTAGACATTACTCTGCAATCATTAGAATTTAATTTCAATTGCCACTTCACTGGCAAAATTACATGGTCAAGATCTTCCAATACTCATTATTTAGATTAAGCCAAAACTGAAAGTGGCAGATGTCAAATAGGAAACAAACTAGAAAGGCATCAAACAGTGCCATCAAACAGAATGAGTGACAGTCTCACTACACCAAATAGCAGCGACCAGATCACTTATCTGTCTGCATGCTTGCTTTTGCCTTCAAAACCTTAACTAGCAAGTCATGATTTGCTTCCCTAGCCAAGAGTCAGCACACTCCATTCACCCACTTCAGCTGCCCTGCTCACTTCAGTAGGTTTCCAATTTCTGAAAAATTATTAGCTTTTATGCTTTTAGCACTTTTTCTTTTACCATTCTACAAGAGAAAAACACTCCTTACAGTATTCATCTGCTCAGGACAGAAGTTTGATACAGTGATCTACAGTATCTCACAAAGTTCACAGGGCACTAAAAACAGTGGCATTTTTAGAGCACTAAAAACAGTGGTATCACAATACTATCCTCTTGGCATAAAACTGGATCCAAACACATTACTTCAGCAAAAGTCAGTAGCGCAAAATCCAGCTGGAAACCATCACTGCTGGTGCATCCCTGAGATCAATACTGTCTGGTCCTGTTTAATATTTTCATTAATGACCCAGAGGATGCTGCAGTGAACCTTCAGCAGATGAGACAAAACTGGGAGAAGTGAACCTTTGGCAGATGAGACAAAACTGGGAGGAGTGTCTGATAGCCTCTGGTGTACTTCCGTCATCCACAAGAGACCTCGACAGGCTTGACAATTGGGCTGACAGAAACCTCACAATGTCCAGGTATCTTTAGAAAGTTTCCAAGGACCTGACAACCTCTCTGAGCAGCCTGTGCCAGTGCTGCATCACCCTCAACAGCAAAAAATATATTTCCTGATGCTCAGAGGTAGCCTCCTGTGTTCCAGTTTGTGTCTATTGCCCCTTGTCCAATCACTGGGAACCACTAAAAACAACCTGACTCCATCCCCTTTGCCCCGTCACTTCAGGTGACTGTACACATTGACCATTACAAGGCAGTTTCTGTAAAGACAGGCTCAAGAAGTCAGCTGATGGGAAACACAAGAGATACGAAGCAGAAAACAGCCAGTGTGTTTCTATGCACTGGAAGAGAGCAAGTTTGGATTACAAACTACTTGACAGATTGTCTTAGATCAATCACTAAGACTAAATCAGCATGAAACAAGAAAAAAATCTTGTACTGAGACAATGTTCTTCCAGCACTATCTATGCATTCATGGCAAAATCTCACCTTCTGCAGAAGCCCTGAGACCCTCCCTGTGTCTTTGCCAAGTTTAGAGATTGTTGGTTATAATTTTCTGCCCATATACATTAACTACAGTATTCCTCCAAATGGATATTTGAAGATCTTGCTCCTTCTCCATATTTTGTCTCAGTGTCTCTGTGTTTGTCTCAGTTTAGCTGAGTATATTTTTACATGACCATATGACATCAACACTTTACATGTCAAATGCACGGCACTGTTCTCCACAGTCATTCTGCATGATGATGATGATTTCCATCATCTATTGGGATGAAAGCTTTATCCCTGGCACTTTCAGATCACAGCAAATGTTTAAAGGTCCAACAACACCACAACCACCTGCACAGACTTTTCATGGTGCTCCTTCTTGGTGTTGTTTTATTTTTTCCTATGCTTTCTAGCAAGGTATTTTATTTAGCAAGCCACACTGAGCTTACATTCAATGATCCAGCGCTTATACACTTCTAAGTTTTCATGACTGCTGTACTTAAGTTAAAGAAATCTTCCACTTCTAGGAATTACCTTTTCCTCCTTTTCATGCTTTTACTTAGTGTTTGAGCAAGTGTGTGCAAATTATGCTAGCTCACATAATTTTGATTTCACGTGATTTATTAGTTAGCTTTGTGCCCAAATCATGTCTGTTTTCTTTCCTGACATTTTCCTTGACCTAAAGTAGAATTATGACATGCCCAGCACTGCAAACTTCAGCAGAACAAACTTCCAAGTACAGTTTACTCACGTTTCCAAGTGGCTCCTGAGCTGCTCATACACCAGTACGTTATTGCACTGTTTAGCAAAATGCATGGCGCTGTTCTGATGCTTGGACAAAATGTTGCAGTCTGCTCCGCTTTCAATCATGAGCCGTACTATATCAGAATTCCCTCTTTTACAAGCCTGGGAAGGGAGAAGGACAGAAAACAATCACAAACCCGCTAGAGTACAACATAAAGTGAGAATAAGCAGAACTGCAGAAGTGAATTAAAATTTACAATTAGTTACAATTCAGAAATTTAACTATTTGCTCTGTGAATGGTATTACAACTCGAAACTCAGGAACACACTCCATAAGTACTTTATCCAAGCAATACTACTGACCCAATCCTACAGAAGCAGAAACTCTCAGGATTACCAAGTAGACAATTAGGAAAACAAAACCCCAAAAAACCCCAAAACAACAAAAAAAGCGCAAATCCCCGAAGTTCTGTGAAAACATCCAGTCTGCTGGAGTTCAGTAAGTGTAAACTTAATTGCAATTGTTTACCTGAGTAAATATATTTCTGCAGAACTATTTAGAAATTATTCAAGTAAAATTTCCAAGTGCTTGTTTTTCTATGCATCTCAGTTTAAAATGGTACTTTGGGTATGCAATAGATTTACAGAATTTGTCCCAGACTGATATGTAGCTATGTCAGCCTCTGTTACACTGTTAGCCTCTGTGTAAATATTCAAGGCTGTTCACTATTACTGACAGCAAGAATTTCAGGGCACATCAGCCAAATACTTAACAAAAGCACAGGAAAAATCTAAAAAAAGTTTTACTTTGAAGAAAGTAAACACATGCTCTTGGTCACTTGTTTCCAAACACTTCACTCAGATAAATTAGGGAAAGGCACAAGAGACACATTTTTATCTTTGTAAGATCTTTCAGAAGACAGCTTCTGAAATTTATCTCTACTCTGAACTTTGATCTGTGCCTTCAATCCATCATCTTCTATAAATAGGACAACCCACCTGCCTTTCTCAAACCAAAAAAACCCAGAAAAATCTCACATCACCTGACAGAAAGGAACAGAGTGCTAAGATCTTTCTTCTCTCCTAAAAAAAATATGATCAAACTCCTAAGGTTAAGAGTGACTTGATAAACGCATTTATCCACAGAGGGCTAACTTTGTAACTCCCAGTAAATTACTAGGAATGAAGATCCAATTCCTTGTATCTGCACTGCAAAACAAACACCTGGAATAAGTCACTGTAGGCTGCTAATTGGTTTGTATAGCTGTGCATCAAAGACTAATAGAAACTTTAAAAACAATGAAGGTCAACCTTAAGGTTCACAGAAGTGGCTAAATTATGAAGAGATTTTAGACTGAAGTGGCTGAGGAAACCACAAGTGAGTTGTTGTCTTCAGAGAAAATGCAAAATCCCCACACTTGCTAAGCCTCACAGAGGGGAGAACAGAAACAATACCACACTGTCTAGGCAGGAAAGCTTCTGTAACCTCTTTGACAAACAAACTACATAAACAGCCTACATATAAATACAGCAAGTTTATCCAAAGGGGAATTTCGGTGAAATTCATCCACATAAAGAAAAAAAATATTAAAAGCACAGACTGTCTTGAAAGTATTAGAATTTTCCCATTACAACATCCACAACAACAAGAATTTCCTTTGTGCCTAGGGGAGTAACAGTGCAGAACAGGCACTGGGAATCAGACTGTAAACAGGCTAGATTTTCCTTTTGGGAGTTTTTCTCGTCCTGATGAAAACCTGGTTATCTCAGCTAGAAGAACACACCTGCATTTCTTTGAACCAAACAACAGAAGAGGGTGATAAGCCACATTTAGCATTGCATGCTGAAGGCATCTGTGTTCCTTGTTTAGATATTACAGTACAATAAAGAAATGGATTAAATCTCTGCTTAAGAGTAACCATGAATAGTATTTTTATTTCAAATATGGTACATGTTCCTGAAATCAATTCTACAAATATGTTTTTAAGCTTTATTAGTTTGGCAAAAGTATTCCTATTAAACCATGTAAGGACAAACACAGAATTTACCTTCATTAAGGCAGTTTCACCACTACTCTGCTGCATGTTCACATATGCTCCAGCTTCCAGAAGAATAGCTACTGTTGTTAGAAAATTCTGGGGGAAAAAACAAACCAAAACCACAACACAAATAACTAAAAAACATTTTGATTTTTTCCAGAATATAAAATGATGTTTACTTAAAATTCATCTATAGAATTCAAAACATGAGCTATGGCACAATTAACATTGTTCTCTCTCATGGCTAATAAAGAGCAGTTTAGACTTAGGCAAGTGGATAGCCCTAATTATTTACAATTTTTACTTTTCTTCTAAATCTTGCAATAATAAATATCACAGGAAGGAAGCAGTGTATTTGCATCCGCCACCAAACTGGAATGAGGCTCCCTATCTACTGTACATGGGAAAACACAGGGTCCAACCTGAAGAGAAGAAAGCACCCATGAACCCTGACCTGCTCTAACTTACTGCTTTAGCTGGTCTTAGTTTGGTAAAAGCTTGCCACTGTGTCCATTGCCCAACTGCTTTAAAATACTAAATCCTGTTTAAGCAGATTTTCTTTCTAAGGGTCTCCAGTTTGGATACTGTGTAGCCAGACATCATAACAAGCAAATCTAGCACAAGAACTTAAGGTCTCAGATAAAAAATTCAGAAGACACCCTCTGCCTCCGATTTTTCTCCTATGGTATTCTCTGTTCAGGGCAGAGTTTGTAATCAGAACTTACTTACATTACAACAACCACAGCTGCTGAAATTATGCATTTAAGGTCACCCTGCTGTATTTTGCTTACTACTTTTTAGGCATCATCCAAAGGTAAAAACTTGTGTATCACCTTACATAAGTAAAACAGCCCAGAACCACAAATAACTACAATAACCAATCCAACCTTTTCAGCTGCATGTATCAATGCAGTTGTTCCATTTTTCTGTCTGCCATTAACTTTAGCTCCTTTCCTGATCAGCACCCGCAGAAGGTCGTCATGCCCTCCAGCAGCTGCAAGCATTACCAGGGTCATTCCACTTGAGTCCTGGAACAAGAATCATTGCCATTAAAAATAATAATAAAATAAAGAAATACTTCAAGATAAATCAAAGCTGGAAGACAAAGATTTCATGTTTCACAAATATTTTCCTCCCTGGCAGAAGAACTGGCTGCCAGATACCAGCAAACTATCACCACCCACTTCTCTGGCCTGCAGGTCTCACACCCTGAACTCCGTAATCTGCAATATCTGTTGCAATTCTGAGGACCAGAACAAGAAGAAGGAAAACCAGAATGAACTGGGAAGAAAGGCTGTAAGGTATCTGAGGGTGGGGAAGACAGACTGTGGGAAATAGAAATCAGCACCCCTGGGAAAAACCACTATGACTCAAATCAGCTGCTCCCACAACACTGGATTTTTGATTTTGTCAGAGTGTAAGTACAAAGACACTTTGTGACCAGACAGTCGCCTCATTCCTTCCTTCATTTTTCACCAGACCTTACAACTCAGAGAACACAAGCTGGCCTCCGTAGTTCATTTTGCATCTTCCCTACAACACCTCAGAAGTCTTAGCATAAGACTCTCAAAATTCTATATAATAGAACTACACAAGATCACCAGTGAAAATACCGGCATTGGAGATTTTAAAACTCAAAAATGGAACTACTGTATTATTCAACAAGAAAACAGATCCCTGAAAGTAAACCCAGTAAGAACACAGCTGATGACAAACTGGCAGAAAACTAAGTATGAAGTGGTCCCATGTCAAACAACTTTCAGGCTTTGGGGGTTTTTTTAGTTTTGCTTCCTATGTACAATGTTTTACACAGTTTAGCCACTTGAACTGATGGTTATCATTCCTAATAGCATGCAAAGTTCTGCCTTTAGTCACTTAAATACACTGGGCAATTTGGCTGGAAAGCTACTGGGATGGTTCTATCCAACTTAATTTTTTCTTGGAAGAAACGGGTAACAAATACTGAAGCTTCCAAGTCTGTACTCCTTTTTGGCACCTTGTGCTTTTTTACCCAGTTGAGATGGAAATCTGCTACAACACAAGAGGGGAAAGATGTTCAAACAAACCCAAATTCGTATTCTTCTCTCCGACTATCTTCCAATACTTCTACTGCACAAAAATTACCTCTTGATCCAAATTATATTCCTCATTTGAAGAAAGCGCCATTTTCACTGTCATGTAGTCTCCACTTTTAACAGCATCTCTCAGGAGAGCTAGAAAATAAATTCATGCTGTTACAGGATATTTCCCTTTGAAATGTCAGCTAAGAAATACCCCCTCTTCTCAGAAAATACTCACTACTTGATATTGGTTCTGTTGATACATGATTCTCATCTTCTCCATCAAGATGCTTCTGGAATTCTTCTAGTGTCAGCCATTCTAACTGCATGTCCATACCCAAACTCAGGACTTGCTGTTTGCCATCTACCATGTATTTAATTTTGTGGAAGAAAAAAAAAATAAAATAAGTAAGAAATTGTAAATTTTCAAGCTAGTGAATGCTTGCTCTTGCTTCAATGATCAGCAGTTTAACAACTTTTCATTCAAATAAACTCTGGCAGTCAGCATGGAATGGCTCTCAGCAGCAAAGGCTACATTACAAACAACATAAAATACTTTTACTTGAAAGAAACTGGTAATTTGTTGTAATTAATAAGACTGAAGCAATTATGGGAAGGTGAACGCTCCATCACTGTAGTAGCAGAAGCACTGGAAACACACTAAAAAGGTATCAAAAGCTTCAAAAGAAAACCTCATTTCAACCCTCTGCAGACAAGAACTGGAGCACCAGAGATGCAAGCAGGAATAGAGAAAATCTCAACTACCAGTGTTCTCCATTTGAAACACACCCAGTACTTCTCAATCACCTTCTGCAGCAAAGCAAGTCCATGTGTTGACTTCATCTCTTATATTTCTCCTTTCCTTGTACACCTTGCTCTTTTAATTCTTCTATGAATTTATATTCTAGCAAAGGTTCTTCTCTTTTGCAGTTATTGTTGTATTTTTTTCTTCTGAAGCTACATTAAACACAAATGCACTTTTGATGACCTTAAAGCCTAGATTATTAAGACAGTTACCAAGAGTGACTACTTGAGCCACTAAAGATTATTACACAACACGATTGAAGTAAATGACCAGCATCCATTTGAAAAGATCTGTTCTCTTTCTCGAAGCACTGAAGCACAGAAGCAAGCTTAACATAAGACAAAAGTCAGGGAGAGCTAGTCCACCTCCACCTACCCTGGCAAGTCTGAGTTCTGACTGCTTTCAACATGGTACCAACTTCCTTTTAAAAAATGCAATTTAGAATTGTGCATTAATTGCTACTTCTAAAATATGGGTCAGTATCTGTGATGACCAGACAAAGGACAAGTGCTGCACAGAAACAATCATTAATCATTCTGCTTCCTTCTACTTTTCTTAAGCACTCTAAGCATCTATGCCACTTTCAGAAAGAAAAAAGTGTTTCTCTGGTGGAGGAATTTATCCTGAAAAAAGTAATCTAGAGTTGTTCTGAGATCAAAAGCAGTAACACCAATAATCTATTATACTACTAGAAATAGAAACCGAACCTACACATTTTTCACTGTGTATCTAATCATCCAGGGTTGTATAATGTAACTCATCTCTGTGGCTAAAGCAGGAGGCAAGGTGGTTGTCTCATGGGAACCCCTACCAGTTTTTATAAATATAAAATATATAATATCATCAGAACACTTCTGAAAATATCCTATGGTTGGATGAATTCCTCTAATAAGGCAAAAAAAGGATTAATATTACATGCCAGAGAAGCACAGCTGACAATATTAAACAAAAAACTGCAAAATCTTGTCCATAAAAATGTCAGAGACTTCTTATATACTTCCATGCTTCACACATGAAGCATGTATTAGCAAAGCCATTAAACGAAAGATTTATGCTTCCTAAAATAAAAACAAAATGCTTTATTTCTGAGGTGTGTATGTGTGTGTTACAAAACTACACATCTGCCCTTGTAGAAACAAGAAGAGAATGCCCTGAAGAGTCATTCCCTTCTTGGCTTCAAGAAGCTAGCACTTACTTTTTAAGACTTTTTGTTCTTTTCTGGCTTTTTCTTCTTTTTCAGACTCTTTTTTTTGAGATTTTTCTTTAATTTCAGTTTTCTTTACTTCTTTTTCCTAAAATTGAAAACAAAGATCAAATTTCAGCGGTAGAGGAAAAAATGGAAACTGAAGTCCTTTTGCTAATCCAACAATAAAGTATTTACAATTAATACTAATGAAACCTGTATGCAACAGTCTTGTAGACATTCCTAAGAATTAAACAGGCAAGTCAGGAGTTAAGTCTGTGAAGGCTTCTTTCCTAACAGTAGAGGTATTATTTCCTGAATATAGTAACTTCAATTGATAGTTTTCTGTGGTAAATAAGGACAGGCAGCACGGAAGATCTCGGGATGTGATGGGAAGCAGCAAAACCCTTCCCCCCTCACCTGTGATATGCAATCACCCCCCATCGTATGTAACCCCTCCTAATTCCAGTAGTTTTCCATCCCTCACTAACCCTATCTGATCCTCACCGACCCCCTCTGACGTAGTGAAGCCCCCTTGACTATTTAGTTCCACGAGGTAAGGTAATAAACGCCATTTGCCCATCCACCACATTGGTGTCAGTGTGTCTTTGGACCGAGTGACTCGAGAGACGCTGGGCCGCCGTGCTGTTCTCTGAAACCAGGTCGTCTTGTCTTCTATCAGAAGGCAACAGTTTTCCTGCATCCTAGCCATTCAAGCTGCTTTACCAATTATTAAGCCAGATTAATTTGGTGTATCATTATGTATTAGCAGAGCTGAGACATTTAATTGCTTTCCTCACTGCCTCCCTTCCCTCCACAAACCTTGGCTTTTGATCACTGACGTGATTAATGCTAACACAGGCAGCTGTTAATCCTGCCAGATGCTTGGTATTGAAGAGGAAATCTGTAACTTACTCAAGGGACTACCAGATTTTTGCTACAGTGGGACTGTTAAAATAGTAATCCTGAATTCTATTCCAGATTTCTAATGCTGATCAGGTGCACAACATACACATTTATTTTTGGAGGCAAATGAAATGAAATGAATAGTACAGCATGTAAACTGTACCCAAATGGAAAATATTGTGTTATAAATTGACATGATTGCTCTTTTATAAGCAGAGTTACATAAGGAAAGACAGGTACCTGAAATATATGTGATGGCTTTCTTTGAAAGGTATCACCTGCTTGGGCCAATAATTCAGTGGACAAAAACCCCGGCAGACCTGTGCACCAAACCCTGCCATGCAAGTCCACAGCTGCTCCAGAGAGTAACTAACCAGTTACAGAAAACACTGCTTAAGCATTCCAGACTCAAAAGAATTGAAGAGCAGAACGCCTTCCATACTTTCCTGCTTCCTTGGAGCATGACCTTCTATGGAGCACGAACACAAGAAAAGCACAGACAACTTACTGTGAATGCTGACTGAATAGCCACAAGGAAACCCACTTTCCCCTGCTGTTGATTTATTCATGGTCAAGGTGACAGAATTTTTATACTACTGGTAAACAGAACAGAATTCCAAAGATTTTTCCTATTCTTGTTTCTCTTCTCACAAACACTATAACCTTGAACTATAAATAAAATATTCGGGTAATAAAGGACCATATCACTTCAACTAATTTCAGAGGCTCATAATATAGTCAACACTTGTGCTGACTGCCAGGGCCACACTGCTCCTCTACACATGGGAGTTAAGCCACATCCCTGTGGCTTAAAAGCTTCACAAACCTGGCAGACTGATGTTACACACATTCCTGAATTCGGACATTTAAAATATGTGCATGAGTCAGTTGATACTTTTTCTTCAATTATATGGGCATCAGTTCACACAGAAAAAGGTTGGGATACAATCATACATTGTCAAATTGCCTTTGCTGCTGTGAGTATCCCTCATAACATCAAAATACAAAATGGACCTGCATATACATCACAAAAAACCAGATACTTCCTACAACTCTGGGGTGTGTCGCGCCACACCAGTATTCCCCAATTAGCAATGGGATAAGCCATCCTAGAAAGAGCACATGGCGCTTTGAAGTGCATCTTAGAAAAACAAAAAGGGGGAATGTGTGGTGAAACCCCACAGAGCAGAGTAGCAAAAGCTGTTTATACCTTGAATTATTTAACAGTACTAGAACAACCTCAGAATCCAGAAATCTTAAATCATTTTCTATCACTGAAGTCATCTGATGATGCCCAGTCACCTAAACCTAAAGTAATGGTAAAAGATACTATGACTAATAAGTGGGAAGGTCCATAGGATCTTATTACACCAGGACGTGAGTATGCCTGTGTTTCCATGGACACCAGAACACTATGGATAACTACCAGCTGTGTCCACCCTGCCCTACATCCTGCTCAGGATCAGAGACATTTTCCTGATGAAGCTCCAGCAGATGTCATAGAGCAGTGAGTTAAAACAACTTGTGCACCTGTTACACGGAGATCTGGGACTTTTAAGGTGACAAATTTATTTAAGGACTTTATCTATTTAAGGACATGCAGATTTTATGTATTTAAAATGAGGAATTGAGAATTTTATATATTTAAGGATATGAGTCACAGACCTGAACTAAGTCAAATTGTTTTCCCTGTTGGCTGGTTTTCCCAAGGTTTTAAAAGTTGAAATGTTTCCCGAGTTAAGTTGTAAGTTTGTAACTTTCAAGTAATAAGCCCGTGGCATGCCAATTTCAAAGCTTGTATTGTTGGTAATCCCACCTGACAACTCCTGGGAATCAATGCAACATCTTCAATGACATGTGGGATGCATCACTGGCTGGGAGAGGCTAGGTTTGTCCAACTAGCAGAACTGTATGTATCATGCTGTCCTGTCCTTCTTGCAGAGGGATGACAGAGAACATCTTGCACCTTTTTAAGAGAAAGGCGGAATTGTGACAGCCATAGCCGGTCTACAGCTGCACGGAGCATTTGGCTTAACAGAGGCCAACTGGTTACAGCAGTAACCAAGTCCCCAGGCATGCCACTGATGGCTCAGATTCCACTCACACAGGGGCCTCAGCCAATCCCTTTGAACCACAGGCGCATCCCTGTCATTGGCCAGAGAGCTGGGCGGAGCTAAGACCTTAACCAATCACAACATAGGCACGGGACACCGGAAGCCCCTATAAAAGGGGGTGCCCACAATCAACCTCGGCTGTGGCTGCGACTCGTGCACGCTTGTCGCCTTCCTGTCCTGTCGCCCTCATCAGCGAGTCTCAGAAGTGGGATACAGTCTAGTAAGCAGCAAGGTGTTTTGGCTGCAATCCTGTTAAATCACAACATGGCTGCTCAATGTTTTAGGAACTGCAAACTGTATTACAACAGGCTGAAGCAGCTGAAATCGTATTCCCAGAAACATTACGAAAAACCTTTATTTTCGTCATAATGTTTTTCTTTTGCCTTTACAACACTGCTTTTCTTAAAACACTACTGTATTAAATAAGGAAAAATAAATATCCTGGTATTTGCTTAGCTCATTTCTTAAAACACATACAGCATTTCTATTTCTGTTTAATATGAAACCATGTCATGAAACTAAGCAATTGCATGTCAGCACTAAAGGAATTCTGACAAGCTGAGCCTGCTATAAAACTATCTCATAGACCTTGGCTTTACAAGCGATTTCAGCATTCCAGTTCTCAGAAAGGTGCCACTACATGTAGACCCCAATGGAATAGTGCCTGAGAGAGCAAGAGTTGCTCAACCCTGTTCTGTCTTACTACACAAGTAGAAAAAAGTCAAATAAGGAAATTCTTGAAGGTGGGCATGAACAAAGCTAAAAACAACAGCATGCCTTGCAAGAACAGGAAATTTCATTCCAAGAAGCCATAGTATATGGGAGAAATTTATCCTTTCACACTTAAATATGTGCTTCTCTCCTAAAGCATTCCCCCCTTTAGAGGGTTCAGAATCCAGAAATTTCCCAGTCTCAGTTATACACTGCACAGTGCATGTTCATGCAGCTCAGTACCTTTCCAATCTGCACTTTTCCCTTTGCCATCATCAACAGTCATGGTCTGAGGTATCTGTACCTCAACATACTGATCGATGATTGATTTTACCCCCAGCCCCCACCCTAACCATGCTTACCTCCCCAGGAGGATCAGTGGGCTTGCACACCCTTTCAGCAGCACTCCATTTCAAACCTTTCTGCACTGGTGAAGGAGCAGGTGACGCTTTCTCCAACTCTCCCAGTACCTGTTCTTGACCTGTTTGCTTTTTGTGCATGCTCTTTTTCTCTAAATGAGTATCCTGAATTTCTACTTTTCCACCTTCTTCTCTACAATCTTCTGCTTTCTGATTTTTCTTCCTTCTTTTAGCCCTAGTATCAATACTGTCATCTTCATTAATTGTTGATCCATCCAGATATTTATCAGTAATGGCATCTTTTTCATCAATTTCTTGCTCCAATCTCTCTTCTCCACTTACTACCTTTTGTTTCTCGTCTTTATTTTCAGAATTAATGTTTGAGTTGTCATTATCAGCTCCTTGGTAAACTGAACAATCTGCAGTGATTGATTCTGAGTCAAACTGAATATCTCCATGCTTCTTCTGTGATTGTTTATTTTCTTTAGAATCTTCTTTAGATTTTATTTTTAAATCTTTAACTTCTCCCTTCTTTTTCTTGCTTTCTTTAGTCTCTTCTTTCCTTTGCTTCTTTGGGTCCTTTGAATCCTCCTTAGTTTCTAAAGTCCTTTTTTTTGGCTTTGAATCTAAAACCAAAGTATCTGAGGAATTTTCACATTCTGTTCTGGGCTTTTCCTTGGGTTTTGCAGACTTAGATTTTTTCTTCTTTAGGTCATCTGAACTTTTATCCTCTCCCTCTTTTGATGACTTCTTTTTCTTCTTTGGTGAAACATCATCTTTTGTTTCACTTTGCCAGTCACTGTCAGATTCTGCTTCAAATATATCATCATTTAGAGATAGTTTCTAAAAGGTAAAGAAAAAAAATTAAAGTTTTTCCTTTCCCTTCCCCTTTTTTGGTATAAAGTATAAAAAATGGCAGTGGTCGTGCTTGGGAAAAGTAAATTTTTAAGCACTTCCATCTTTTGATCCCTGCCAAGATCATTCCTCACTGCCAATTTGCAAAATGTGGTAATACAGTTCTAGCTTACTTACCTAAATTACGTTACTAAGTGCTTGCATGAGAATCAACACACAAACAATTCAAGTAATCCAATTACATATCCAACAACCAGATTTCAGAGCAGAACTAAATCTGAGCTATTTTACATCAAAAATAATTGATCTGATTTGTAGGATTTACCTACAGGTTTCCCAGAAGCAGGGTAGCAGTTTTCAAAAAGGATACTTACACTGCTTTTTCAAACTGACTGAGCAGTTAAAAAGACCATACATTACCTATATAGTCCCATTAGAAATGGAACTGAAGTTTAGATGGATTCAGTCTACAAGCAAACTTGTCAAGAAAAAAATTCCAACCAAAGAACAGCAAGAATATTAAGCTTCGTAAGAAACAGAAGTTTTAGGTGAGATTCCTTTTTTTAAAGAGACTTCTTAATTCCACATTTCAAATACGTTCCCTTCTCCCTTCCTCATTAGTAGAGCCTAGATAGAGGTTATGTCTCTGGTGTAAGACACTGAAACACACCTGTATGTCTTTTTTAACAGGTTTAGGCTTATTATCCACAAGCTTTTTTTTGAATTCAAGAAGCACTTCTTTGCATTCTTTCATGTGAAACTCTGGTTCCCAGGTATCATCATCAGAGGTGTATCCTTTCCACCGGACTCTATAGAAAGTTTTACCCTGCAAGAAAAACCCACAAAACTTAATACAATATAGCACAGTATTGCATCAGCTAGTCAGTTCTTATGGATATACAATTTTGTGTATATAAAAATCAGTATTTCTGTAGTTGGAATAGTTTTATCCAAAATACTTGCAGTATTTAACATTTGTTCAGAACCAGAGCTATAATGTACATCTCATAAATTACAAGTCAGTTTATCAAAATGGATTTTCTGACACTTATGAAACTATTTTTTAAAAAGTATTAATATTTCTTCCATAAAAATTTCAAGCTTGATTGCTTTCTCTTTACTGAATAACTTGATATAAGTCCTTAAGACTTCTAACAAATTAATACCATTCACCCAGCTTCATACTGGAATTCATAATTTATGCTACATTTGTAATCAATTCTATTTTTGACAAACTGAAATACCAACAATTAGGAAAAAACCCAGCAATGAGATCAAGTCAAACCTAGATAAAAATATGTGTGTGAATCTCAGTGGACTTAGTTACAAAGATTTTGTTAGATTACATACAAAAATTTGAGACAAATTGTTCTAACTGAGGGATAAAGTTGCACCTTGCAGTCTCTATCTTGTTTCTTCTACTAAATTATGAAGTTCTTCACCATTAAAAAATTATTTTTTTAGCAAATGTGCTATGGGAAGCACCTTTGGAGAGGCAAAATAGTACCTCTTGCTTTCAAACATAGACTGATAATGCTCTGACAGACCTTACAGTGCTAACCAAGCCTGGAAAAAGAAAGCTTCACAAGAACGGCCATTTGGCACTTACTGTTAAATGTCTATGCATAAATTTTTGCCTGAGCATAATTAACTTTTGCCCAAGTGTATATACATGCCACTAAACTTCAACAACCAACTAACCAACTTTATTTACAATCCTCTGTATTTTGCTTCACAGACATCCCCTGATTCTTCTATTCTTATAGCAAAGCAAATCCAGCTCTCAGCTTCCTGTCTTCATTACCCTCCTCTCCAGTATGTACACATCTCTTGTGTCCTGGGGAGCTCAGAGATTCACACAGTACCCTTCTCAGCAAACTGAGAAGAGAGAATGAAGCATCTCTTGATCTTCTGGCTACACTCTTGGATGGTTCTGGCCTTCTTCGCAGAAAGAACTGCTGACTCATGTTCACCTTATTTGCCTCTGGGGACTCCCAGCTGCTTTCCTGCAAATCTGCATCCTAGCCAGCTGGACTCTCACCTGCCTGGTGGCACAGTGATTATTCCCTTTCAGATGCAGGACTTCTGCTAGCTGCAGAGTTAGGTACATCCTGGTAACTCAGGTACCAAATATGTTACCAGTCCTTTTTTTCATTAACTGAGAAAGCTGCATAAAATAAAGTCTAATGCAAATGTGAAACCGTTTGCCTGTTGAACTACATCCTGTACATGGAGAGTGAAAGAAAAATGCAGCTTAGGAGAGTTATACAAAGTTTAGCTTAAGTGAAGGCAGAAGATTGATTCTCAGGCTTAAGAGACACAACCTTACACTCGCCTATCAACACTTTCACTCAATACAGGTTTTTTTTTTCTCTGTTATCACTTCGAATGCTCCCAAGAATTTGTACACTGCTCCAGCTTCTGTGAGAACTAGTGATGAGCTAGAACCAGCATGAGGTACCACCATGTCATTAAACAGCAGTTAAAACTTTCCACTTCCACTGGGGCACATCACAATTTGCACCAGAGCCTGTTGTTTTAGTATAACAGAGGTGCAGTACAAAAGGCTTTATGGATACATGGACAGACTACATTTGCAGACTTTCACTGCTTGTCCTCTTGAGTAGGACACATTAATGTTTTATTTATCCACAGGTCTAACTCCCCAGCCCAATCCCAATCCAGAAGTGCAGTCTCTCATCCCACCATTACTGCCAGGCCCAGTAACACCAGCAGTGTGTGTCAAGAGAGCTGTCACACTTCTGTTCTGACACAGAACACTCCGCCCAGCCTCAAGCCACGCTGGACAGTGGCTGACTCACTCTGTGGTGACACATGGCTCTTCCCAGCCATTTTGGAAGTTACACCTGAGTATGAGTTCCTGCCTCGCCCTGCACTTGTGGAGCCTGTGAGCACAGGCCCTGCTGCAGAGCAACTGAGAGAGGGCACCTGATGCATTTGGAGCTCATGCCATAAAGCCACAATCAACACGTACTGGGTACACCCACACGCTGAAGCTCATTGCAATGACCCAGCCTGGAAAACTCAAGCACATAGAGCTTGGAATGGGCTGCTGGGAGGGGGATGGAAAAGAGACACCCTGTTACCAGCACGTGCCAGTGACATTTTTTAAGAGATGGTACTCGATGTATTCCAGTACTCTTTAATGGTATGATTCACCACCACGACCACCTAAACCTATAGATTTCAAGTGCCATCACTTGGAGGTAGGAGAAAAGAAAAGAAGAAAAAAAAAAGTAATCCTCTTGTTTTCAAGCCTGACTTATGTTGACCAACACATCATAGTGTTTACAGGCAAAGCTATAAATAATGTATAACCTGTAAGCATAACATAATCTTAAGACATCAACATATTTCAGCTAAGGTAAAATTTAATAACATCACAAATATCGAAGAATATGCTGATCTGAAGGTTCTCCAGCCTAAGAATTTCCAGACTCTGATCTTTTACATGGAATTGACAGACTTTTACAATGTCATCTACCAGACTGACGCCTAAAGTAAAAACCATAAATTAGTCACCAGCAGTTCAGGCACAAAATTATTTTAAAACCCCCCTTGTGTCATTTTTTTCTATTTGAGGTTTAGGAAAATTTTTCGAGAACTTCAACCAGTCTAGATTGCTTTCATAGAAACAAATCAAGGTCTGGTATTTCAGTTTAAACGATGCAAGATCACTACAGTTTATTATTTTAATTAGGGTAAAGCGTTCTTATTTTATGAGGTTTCTGTCTATAAACAGGTCCCCGGCAAAGTACCTTGAAAACACCTCTAAGTTCTCAGTTATATTCAACCCTGACCATCTCTGCACTAAAACATTTCAGATGAAAATAGTACCGCAGTTCAGCCCTAAGTGACAAGAACAGTTTAACAATGCAGACAAAAACCAACAACTTAGTAACGACTTGTCTTTGGCGGAGGAGATTGAATCTGGAACGAGGGACAAAAAGCTTCCTCGCACAACAGTGCACAGCGTGATTTTCTTTGCAATTGTAATGTGATGATTCTTTGCACGTGCTCCTCGCCCAGGGTAAGGGACCCGCGCACTCACCCTCTCGGTTTTCATGTCAACGATTCTCTCCACCTCGAATACGTTCAGCCCCTCCTCCTCCTCGCTCTCGACGCCGCCAGCCTCTCCATCGGCTGCTGCCGCAGCACCCGCCGCTTTGCCCGCACCGCCGCCGTCTTCCTCCCCGTCCTCCTCATCCTCTGCCGCCGCGGCCGCCGCCGTCTCCTCCTCCTCTCCCTCCGCCCCCTCCAGCCTGGCCGCCGCCGCTGCCTGGGCCCCGCTCCCGGCCGCCGCCGCCATCTTGGGCCGAGTTTCAAACGACAAGGGCGCAAAGCGCTGCGACACCCGCGCCCGCGCGTGGGGGGCGGAGCAGCGCCCGCCCCGGCCAATGGCCGCTCGCGCAGCCCGTGACGCACGAAGGCCGCGCGCTCCCCGCGCGACCGCCGTTGGGCGGGGCTTGGGAGGCGCCTGAGGGAACTTCCCGGTGCCGCTCCGGCCGTGGATGGGCGTCGCTCCTACGGGAGCAGCGTGCTCAGAGCCCCCTCAGGGCTGGCCTGGGACACCTCCGGGGGTGGGGCAGCCGCGGCTTCTCCGTGGCCTTGGATACTTCCAGTCGTGGCGCATCCACAGCTTCTCTGGGCAACCTGTGCGGTGCCTCACCATCCTCACAGGGAAGAATTCCTTTCTAATATCAAATCCAAATCTTTCCTCTGTAGTTTAAAAACATCCTCCCTTGCCCTATCGCTCTCTGCCCGTCACTCTTCCTCTTTTTTGTAATCCCCCTCTAGGTACTGGTAGGTACTACAAGCTCTCACTGGAGAGCCTTCTCCAGGCTGAACAATCCCTGTTCTCTCAGCCTTTCTTCATAGGAGAGGTTCTCCATCCCTCTAATCACCCTGGTGTCCCTCCTCAGGACTCACTCCAACAGATCCATGTCCTCCCTGTGCTGGTACCCCAGGGCTGGATGCAGCTCTGCAGGTGGGGTCTCAGCAGAGCAGAGGGGCAGAATTCCTTCCCTGGCCCTGCTGCCCAACTGGATGCAGCCCATCCACACTGCCCACCTTTGGCTTTCTGGGCTGTGAGTGCACACTGACAGCTCATGTCCAGCCTCTTACCCACCAGCACCCCCAAGTCCTTCTCAAAGGACTGCTCGCAGTGAGCTCCTCACCCAAGCAGTACTGATGCAAATCCAAATGCAGCCTCTTCCACTTGGACTTGTTGGATCAAAGGTATTTGCCCTCAGCTGAATGGGGTTTTGGAGAAATGCACAAGAAAGATGCACATGGACATCTCAGGACAAAGTCCTGCTGTGGCATTGATAGGGTTTCTTATGAAAAATAACTGCTTTTAATTCCATAGTATTTTGCATGTTAAAGTACTTGGCAAGTGTAGCTTTTTTATGTAACATGTAAGAGGAAGAAACAAGATGTCTTGTAAGAAAAGCAAATAAACCATGCCCTATTTGCTTATTCCACTGCCTTTTGCTAGAGCCAGAGTGTTAGTATATTGGATCTCAGAAACAGATCCTTAGGGAACACACATCACTGAACCAAAAGTCAGGGAACGTGTATCTTCACACACACACATATACCTATGTGAGATGTATTGCTGCAAGAGTGACAGACATACAGAAGAAAAAAATTTCTTCCTATTTTTGCCAGCGCTTGCTTTCTAAGGTAACTCTAGTAATGGAGCAATTGACCGTGCAAGGACTGAAGAGCAGATTTGGAAGCTAGTTAATCCTTGTCTATATTAAGGAGTCTTTCTTAGACTAAGTTTCTTTCTTAAGAAACATATATCCTAGCTCTTCTCATAGTGTAGTATAAATATTTCCTTTGTATTTTTTACTGAAAAGAGCCAGTCTCTTCCATCTTGAGAACAAGGATTCAGAGCACCTTAGAAACAGAAGGACATCGAGATATCCCTCCTGGCAGTGTACTCTACACAGTCAAGTGTATCTACTCCACCCTTAGCATGTTTGCTTAAATTCTCAGGAGAACCTCTATGAAAAAGTTTCTGCAGTTTTCCTCAGTAACCTATTAGTTCTGTATAACTAATTCTTCGTTTGCAAGGGCAGTATAAGGCATTACATATGGTACTATTGAATCTCCTGAATATTTTCAAAGGATGGACAAACAAGTGTGGAGTATGCTCCATACCCACTTGGTCCTACAGTGCAAGCCATTGTGCTGTCTCCAACTACATTTCATCAGATCACAAAGTACCAAAGTGTTGTTCTGTGCTTAAGTGTTATCTTTAATTCAGAAGATGTCGTGTGTTCATTAAACACCTGTGAAAAGCCCATTAAATTAAAATAAATGTTAGTTTGGTTTTGTTATTAGGCCACAGTGTTTGGTCTGGTGTAAAATAAATTAGTTTGGTTTTCATCAGCATAAAATCAGAATACAGAATAAAACAGGAAAGAAAGAGAGAACTCCTTCCTCCTAACAAAACTGACCTGTGTATTCACAAATTAACCTATGGTCAGTAAGAAAAGCAGTGCAGTAGAAAAATATCTATTCTGCTGTTTGCATTTTGAGGCACATTGTAGGACTTAAAAACCCACCCAATTAAGAACACTGGTATGTTATAAAGATATTTATTTGTTCCTTGTTAATCACACTCCTGTGTCTGCCAAATATCTCCTGCCATACTTAACTGAATTGCTACATTATGCTTTGTTTACTGTGCCATTGAAGTACATGAGATTTTAGCAGAAATGAAAACAAAGGTATTATAAAAGTACTTTACAATGTGCAACAAAACAGAAATGAGAATAAAAAAAAATATTAAGGCATTTTAAACAGTTACAGGTAAGTAAAATACATATGACATATATGTAAAAATAACACTTATTAACTGTAAGATCCTTTGTTTCCATACCTTAAAGTGTGTGACTACCAAAGTTATTATTTAGTAACAATATAAGATCAAATGTCCTCAGCTTAAACACTGTATGTAAAACTGCAAGGAAAGCAAACTCTGTTATCTTAAAGAATGATGTCATTAAATATTTTATGCAGAAAGATAATTCACGTTAGATAAGCCTGATACCCAATATCTTCTTGGTAGCAGAATCCCAGTATTTCCCAAGTTCAACTTGATAGCAAATAGATGGAAATTGCCTTCTTACCAACTCTATTGCTTTCTTCATCAAGACAAAAGCCCAATGAACACCGCAGTGAGTAGAAACGAAGTTTCATTATAATAAAATCCTGTAAGTCCACCAAAGGAGCAGGAAAAAAAGTATTTTTTTCTAATGGTAATTGTTTTAAAGACAAGATTTTTTATAGTATGATGATCCAGCATGTAAAAAATATCATCTTAATGCAGAATGAATAATATAATTCCTCAAAAGAGGAAGGAAGATTTCCAGGGCTCTCCTGAGTGTTTCTGTATCCTTTTCTAACATGCCCAGTAAAGTATGAAGTGTGTAAATCTTCCCCTTTCAGCACAAGGAATCTATTATATATTGGTTATAATATTCTTTAATATAACCTTTGAATCTCCATAATGATATTAGTCTTCGTATGTCAGGCAGATTTATACATAAGATTGTTTTTAGAAGCACACCTTCAATTAGATGAATCTTCCAATTTCACTGGTGTTTTGAAAACTATCCCTTTCAATTCCTTTGAGCATCTGAACTGTAGCACAAGAACAGTAACCGCCAATGGCAGTAGCTTTTCTTTTCCATTTGGAAAAGAAGAAGAAAAGGGAAGCAACATTACTATTTAAATGATTTATTGACAAGAAAAACTACTTTTATTTTACTACTTTTTACAACTTTAAAGGCCTTTAAACCAGGATTTGCCTAATGCCAGTTAACTGTTTCACCATGCAATCACTACTAGGGAGAGAATTCACATTAGTGTTTTGTCAAACATGCTCCTGGGTTTCACACTTATTGGTAATGGGTTGTTGGGAATTCTGCAGTTTGTGTTCGCTTGAGTTCTAATCTACTTCTGGCACTGACTAAATACAGCACTAACCAAAACCTCCTGCCTTAAGTAGTCTACTTCTGATCCTTTGGTGGCAAAAAGATTTTCCTTTTCACTGAATGTTCTTTTGTCACTTAGAAATTACAGATTTCCATATTATATTTAGGAGGAAATAATATTCAGATGTGACTGTCCTTGTTATTAGGGCAAATTTACTTCACATAAACTAAATTATAGAAAAATCTTAAAAGCTGGCCTAAAGGAAAAAAAAAGAAAAAATATGAAAAGTTGCATGTTAGATTTTTGCAATGATAAGCATTCCATACAAAAAGCATTCTTTAGAATACAGCCAAAGTGATTTACTTACTGTAGTAAACTCCTTCAGTCATGCCAAATCACGTATGATGTTCTTTGAAAATGAAGAAAATTTTGTGAAATCTGTGAGTAGAGACTGATTTTAAGACCATTAAAATATTAACCATGAAGCAACAATATAGAAACACAAGCTTAAGGTTTATGACTGGAATATCAAAGTAGAAGTATTACAAACTGCCACACATTCCTGGTCGTGGTTCAGTGTGTTTTGCTGGTTTGGTAATAATGATGTGCAAAAAATTAAGCCATCACAAGAAAGTAACAGCTGGCTCTTGGGTAAAAAGGAAACAGAGGAACACATCTGCGCCAAATTTGACTGTACTCATTCTTACTCTGAAAAAAATTTCCAAAACATGTAAAGCAATTAGCTTTTCTTGGTGTAAAGCTGAGCCTGCCATAGAATTTGAGCAATATATTAAAATAATAATTTCATTGGACATCTGCTCTTCAAATGCTGTTTCAAACTCTGGTTGAAACAGAAGCATACAAACTTACAGAAGGAGAAGCAAAATCATCAGGGCAGTGGGCAAATATTTCATTACAAACATACCCAAACATCTTAATTATCCTTATTTTGGAAAGAGCAGAATACAGCCATATTTTAGAGTTTTAACAAATATATGTGTAATTTACTTCTAATGCCTGAAAAGTGAAAATTCCCTGTCCTGTACCCAGGTGATCCCCGGTATCACATGAAAAACTGAAAAAGAAATTTTGTGGTTTCATGTTCTTATCCAATTTACTCTTCTGCAAACAGCACTGATTCTAAATCTTAAAAAAAATCACAGATACAATATTTTAGTCATCACTGCCACCATCAGTTTGTGAGAAGTACTAGAATTAAAAAGAAAGTCTATACCAGAAGTGCATAGTGTCCTTGCTAAGAACAGAGATGCTAGAAAAAACAAAGGTTTTCAAAAATGGAACAATGAAATGCTTGAAGAAGTGAAGATGTTTCCACTAGGGAGGGAAAGGTTCACATAAATAGGAATCACTTTCTTCCTCCTTTGCTTAGGAGAGTTGCTGTATTATTGCAGTCATCAGAAAGAAATCCAAAAACTAATACATTTAAACTAAACAACACTGATGAAAAGGAAGAACAAGAAAAGACATAATTATTGGAAAGAAAATATTATCATATTAAGTCATCTTACTTATTTTAATCAATTTCAACAGTGGATGGACAGATTAGTCATGTGAAGACTTTGCATTTCACCTCTGCAGCATTTTATTTTCTGTAAGAAAAGAAATATAAAAATGGTGCTGAAAATAGCTAACAGAGCCAGGGACTTCATAAAATGTGTGGAAAAATAATAACCTGGAATCACATATTTTAAGATATTCTCTTTAGTTTTAAGTGTATTTCTCAAACAAGGAGTTTCTGTGAGTGAAAGTAAGAGGGATTGAACTTACCTTTCCTTTCTTACCTTGCCTTTTATTAATGTTTTCCAGTGGTGATAATGAGCTTTTCTGTGACACAGCCGTACCTGGATTCTGTTTGTGGGTGCTTCAGAGTGCTAGAAGTACCAGCTATGTCTTTTTCACTTTTTAGTGAAAAAGGTTCAAATACCTTTGAGTTGTTGCAGCAGTAACAACTACAGCAGAATGCAAAATCTCAGAAGGCCAGATGCCTTAGAATAAAACACTGACAGATTCTATCAATATTTGTGTATAAATTGTAAATACAGTCCTAAAAATGTAATGGTTTAATAATTTGTTTACATTTAATTAGAATAGCAATTACATGACTCATAGATGCCACTTAGTTCCAGCCTCAGCATTGACTCGTTTGTTCACATCCACTGCTTCAAATGCAACATTTGTATCAAACACTGTAGTCACATTTTTAGGAAATACAAACAGCAGCACAACAGCTGGGAAAAGCTGTGATTTAACAGAAATGATTGGACACTGTGTTGAGATATTTTACTTGTATGAGGCAAAGGATTAAAAAATCTCGAAAAGATTCTGTGCGACTGAAAAGAAAATTAATTGCTGGAGAATTCTGGAGAATTAAGCTTCCGGAGAAGCTTAAGAAAACACATCAAAATGCCTTTCCATGGTGTAAAATACTCATCAAAACCAAGCTGTTCCTGTTTATGATGTTTTAGCATAATTATTATTACATGATGAACAGTACAAGTTATGCATTATGTCTCTCATATTTTTGGGATGCTTCTCTACCTACTTTTGAGGTAGGTGGACCTGAGAAATCTAGATATTTAGAACAAAGCCTTGTTAACTAATTTAATTACAGCCTGGCAGTTTGTTTTCTAGAAGAGGGGGAAAAAGTGCACTGTGATATTTATTTAATAACAATATAGTGAATATTAACTATTTTGTAAGGACAGAGAATGACAACAGTAGATTTAATAGAGGTAGTCCCAAGGCCTATTCCCAGAGAGGTTATAGAAAGTGTACAAGCTACAGTTTCCATTTACATTTTATGTTCTTTAAAATATCATTCACTTTCCCTAATGCGTTTTTAGATAAGAAGACAAACCAGGAAGGTTTTAAGCACAGCAGAAATTTTCAGCTGAGAAGAACAGAGAACCAAGATGCTTGCAGAATGAACAGTAAAGCCAAAGAGATGAGACACAAGTGTTTTCTTGGATAAAACTTCCATTTTAAATACACAACAGAACTGTCAAGGCAGAAGCATGGCTACAGTGAACTTTACCTTTATCTACACAACTCTATGTGTTTAATATTAGATGGTATCTCAATACCCATATCCATGAAAAATCCACTAAATAAGGAGAAAAGGTAAAAAAAACAAACATGAATGTAACTCCAGGGAAGCTAATGTTTAATCTGCATGTTATGACATATCCATGAGAAGGAGCTATGTTTTCTTTTATAATTCTTTAGATGAAAGATGGGGAATACCAAATTTGTTAGACAAATTTTTGTTCCTAGGCTACCTAAAGAATAACCACATTGATTCATTATGGGTATTTATAGCTTAAAAGGTTAGAAAGGTTCAAGAGGTCATTTGGTATTATCTCCTCT
The DNA here is from genome assembly GCA_013399455.1 of Anthoscopus minutus. Classification (NCBI taxonomy): domain Eukaryota; kingdom Metazoa; phylum Chordata; class Aves; order Passeriformes; family Paridae; genus Anthoscopus; species Anthoscopus minutus. The sequence continues at coordinate 27,843 of VWYI01023762.1, read as the reverse complement.
ATAACCTAGCACATTTATTTTCTAAAGCAAAGCTTTATAACAGCCAGCCAGACTGGATTTCAAAGAAAGCATGTTCATCATTTTCCCTGACTAACTGTTCCTAACCTCACTGGTAAAATTGCATGTCTTTTGTTTTCTTTTTTAGCTTTAATTTGCAGACCTTGCTTCTTAGTTTCCTGCTGCAATAGCATTAAAAAGCAATTTGATAGGTCTAATAATACAATCACGATACAGAAAAGACCCAAGACACCACATGATGTTGTAGAATCACCTCCCGTTTGCAGACAGAGGTCACTATGTGCAGGCCAAAGGAGAAACAGCAGCACAAACACAGCAGACAACTCAAAAAGGAGATGTGCCAATGCAAGTCAGTTTTCCAAATCCTACAGGAGCGAACACATCCTCAGAGATAGTTACAAGGCCTTCCTCCAGTCACAGCAAGTGGAAGTTGATGGTTTAGTTGCTTTAAGACAAGAAAATCATCCTCTACAAAAGAGGAGAAATTCAAAAGAAAACAATCATAAGCTTATTTAAGTCTCTCGTGTAACAACATTCCTCCAGGCATGGAACTTCTGCTTCTTAACAAGATGTTATTTTAAGACTGTGTTTTAACAAACCTGCATGTTTTCATTCAATGCTTTTTCCTGTTGCCATAGTGACACAGAAGCTGGCACATGCAAGGAGCTACAGCCATTCTGAAAATTCAGTGCAGTGACAGAGGTGATTAGATCACAACTGTAGAACATGGAGATTAATTTTCAACAACTACAAAATGATCCTAAGAAAACACTAAAACAAAAACCAGAAACAAGATTTAATAATCTCATTAAAGCCCATGTTTTCCAAAACAATAGTTCAGTTAGTGTTTTGAGGCACTGAAACTAAAAGCTAAAACAGAAACTACTATTTGTTTTTGATGAAGCATTGAATTGATAGTAATAATAATAGGAAATGTCAAACTTCATAATTCCTTCATTTCTGGCAAAACCCAATGGTATCAAATGTATGGTCTAAGTTCTAGTAAGATGAAGTTTCCCAACAAAGACATGCCTCAGCAAGGAGTCTATAACTGGACAATTGTAAATTTTCTGGTAGGCACTAAGCCACAATATTTCATATACTGGTGCATCTTTGTCCATTTGCTAAGCTCTATCACCCTGACTGATAGCTTTTAGATATTACCTCTTCTTTTGATTGACCACTCTTTTCTTTAATCTATGAAAGATTTTTCTAAAATAAGTAATTTAATCTCCATAGACAGAAAACTTAGCCAATATTCTCTCAAATGACATGACTACATTGAAATACTGCTAAGCAACAACAAAAGACATGAGAGAAACTAAGATTAGCATTGTACATCTTCATCACTAATTAAGTGGTTTGAGATCTTGAGATTGAAGGAACTACATCAAAGTACAATAATATTTTATCTCTCTAGTGATGAGTTTTCCATGGATAAAAGCTTCAAATCCATAAACAGCAGCTTTATCATGCAAAGAAAAGATATATTTAGCTTCAACTGATTTACTGTTTTAATTGGTGTAAAGCTGTAAAATCACTACCTGAAATGAGTATTTTTTGTGCAATATTTAAATTGTGATTAAAACATCAACACTTTCAGTGTAATTCTGCTTTTCACTACAAAATGTCAATCAGCGTGCCACAATTAAAACTTCTATTTATACTTTAGAAAGGAAGGTATAATATTCATCAGTGCTTGACAAATAGGCATCTCCGGAAATATATAAGGAGCTGTAGAATTTTAATCTCTAATTCATTAATCAAATTTCTTCCAGAAGAAGAGTAAAACATGGCCTTCTAAAGGTTATTTGATTCACTGGCAGAGCTGGAGGTGTCAAGCTATTGCCTACAAAAGAAGTCACCCCTGCAGTACGTCTATAAGAGTACAAAAACCATTATGTGCTTTTATGAAACTGCTTTGGCACTGAAACCCAGTGAATACAGATTCTTGTGCAGAGACACGTGTGACAGATTTGGTGAAGCCACAGCTCCAGCTTGATAGAGACTGTATGGGGTTAGTTGAATACAGTTGAAAGAGGAAGAACTTGTGGAATTATGTCACAGGACTGGAAAAGACTTGTTACTTGACTGAGAAAGTGTTCTTAGGGAACATGTACTAAAAACCAAGTTAGCCTGCTTGGCTAACTTTTATTAGCTTATTTTCAGGTTAGAAAGCAGCAACTTCTGGAGTGATTGGTATTTTACTTGTAACAGCTAACTTGGATTTTCTAACCAAAGCCAGAACACAAATACATTTCCAGAAACCTTTTATCATGCTAGGTATTCCTCATGGTTTAAGTTCAGCCAAAGAGGTTTTTAAAAGAGGAGAGAATGTGTATACTACTGCAGAAAGCTTCTCAACAATAGTCACTTGATTACACATAGGCAGAAAAGAGACTTAAAAGAGCCAAACCTTTCACTGACCAAAGAGTTTTAGGTATTTGTTTGACTATACACCTCTAAGAATAAAAACTATTTCTACTCAGGTTCAGGATTTGTCTTCATTTAGAGATTGAATTGCCCCCTTTTTATAAAAATTAGAATATAAATAGAAAAAAGTTTTAAATAAAAATTAATTTTGATTTAACTAAAAAGTCAATAGCATTTTCACTAAAAACAGCTTAACACATAGATTATTTTTTCATGGCTGAGTTATGGAAAAGGACAATAAATAGCATACTATACCTGGGCTACAAAGCCTATTATCCTTGCCATAATATAAACACCTTCCAGAGGGAATGCATTTCCCAATCTGTCCTGAAGACCAGTTTTTACAGGATTTGAAAGATTTGCATTTGGTAATGCATAGGCTAAATAAAGAGTTCATGAAAGATTAAAAAGCTATTTCTTGAAATATACACTTGGGAAGAATGATTGAAAATAATCCTAGATCAATGGCCCACATTCATTTATGAGGTTCAGAATACAAAAATAACACTCAGTTCCTGTAATGAAAACCTGTGTTGTGCACTGCTGAGCTGCAAGCTGTCTATCTAAGGGATTATGAGTTCAGGATAGTTCTTTTAGCTTCACAAGGTCTGTTTAGAACCTCACATTTGAATTGCTTAAAGATTACCTAATGATTTATGTACAAGTTCTTCCTTTGCTTCTCTTGAAACACCCTGTGGCAGGAGTTGCAGCTACTGTTGGTAATTATGGCTGTAGGAAATCTGTTAAGCAGATGCTACACAGATGTCACACTGTAACCACTAATTTGGTAACATCCTCAAACCATGAAAAATTACTTTTTATTACATTAGCTTCAAACAAGTACTCAAGAAAGGGTTCTGGTAAGCATTTATGAAACTCAAGGAGCAAGTCAGTATACAAACAGAAAAATATTCTTACTTGCACACTGTAAATGACATTGTAAATGTAAAATGACAATGACTCTGTGTCATTGCTCTCTTGCACCAGCTCCACTCCAGCTGCAGGCTGAAATGGTTTTGATTGTCAGTAAGGCAAGACTTACAGATATCCTTTGCCAAAACACAAGAGGTATCTCTGGCAGGATCTATGGAATTTACATTAAATTTAATTGCATTAAAAGAGGGAAATTTGTGTTTTCTATATATTTACAAGAATGATGTAGCTGTCAGAGTTTCTGACTGTCACCTCTCCAGAGGGCCTGGCAGCTTGGGCTCTGTGCCAGCCTTGTCAGCGCAGCTGTGGAGCCTTGAAAGATTGCTGTGAGAAGACTGCAAGTTCCTGCCGCTCCTTTGCTCACCTGCATTTGATTTCAGGCTCTTTCTTATCCATGGTCTCTCAGCTGAATTATGTTACCAATGTCTGCATCCAGCCTTGCACCTCCCTAGTTCTGCCCCAGCTCTTCATGGACTCAGGTTCCTGGTTTGATCTGGACCTGCAGAAGAGTCACCTTGAGAAGGCCAAACAGACCCTGAGTGTCCCAGCACTGCTCTGATCTTCCTACTGGGGTACTGCACCACCAGAGCCACTGCCCGTCCTCCCCAGCTGGCTGAGCATTTCCCCCGCTGGTTTCTCCAAAGAGCAGGCAATGGACTGACTTGCAGCACAGGAACTGATCTCGTAACTGACTGAACATCCACTGAGTCTAAAAATGAAGGAACTGACACAGGAGCTTAAGGGGAGTTTCTTGGAGACTGCCCTAGGCAGACCAGCTGTGCTTAGGCCAGCTGGGAGGTGCTATCTATCCAGATACGCTGGCTAACTTCTTGCTCTGACAATCCAGGCAGCCCAAGGAACGACCCTGAGCAGTTTATGCTCTAGGTGAAGGAGGAGACTAGACTGTACATGGATTCGTAATTTTAAATAATCTCTGGAGACTGTTCTGGCATATGCAAGAAAGGAAAGGGTACACGACATATAGTTTAAGATAATCAAGAGAAATTGATTATGTGCTAGAGTATTTGTTAGGGTCAGCTGGAGGATGATTATAATAGTTCCCTGATTCTCTGGAAGCTCTTGTCACCATTTAAAGAGCAACTGGTCTTCCTGATGAAAGCACTGAATTCCCCCCATGAGTTTTGCTCTAATAATAAGGTTCCAATAAATTAATTTCTTTTAAATTTAGACTAGTTATGCAAAGTATCCTGTCAGTTTATCTAGTGTCCTGGTTTAGGACAAATTTGAGAAGAAACATCCAAATTGGGGTCTCTCCAGGAAAAAAACCAGATTCAAGCTGCCCCTCCCCCAGCTGGTTTGGAAAAAAGATTTCCTTGAAGGAAAGTGGGAAAACTGTTTATTTAACAAGCAAAATATCCACAAGCATGAAAATGGAATAATATTAAACAATGAAACCTCTTGCTGCTCAAAGAGATGGCAAATCCAGGAAAGTCCTTGCTGTGAGGTGCAGCTCGGTTTGCTCAGTCTCTTATCAATCTCTCAGGCGCCGGAGAGTGCCGAGGCCCAGGCCCCGGTGGAGCGCAGGCGTGAGCTCCTGGGGTGTTCTGGGTTTTTCAGTCCAGAGCAGGTTTGAACAGATCCAAGGAAAAAAGGAAAAAAACCCACAGTCCAGGGAACTTCCCTGCCCCAGCTACCTAAAATTAACTAAAAGCAAAGGAGAGCTCTGTCCTGCTGTCTGTCTGTGCTGCAGACAACACAGTCCAGAGAGAGCTGTGGGGGAGTGAAGGCTGTTTCTGAAAACAAACTGCGGCTTCTTCTTTCTCCTCTTCGCTCTCAGAACCAGTCTTGAAGGTGCAGAACTTAATATGTGACATAAACAGAACACAAGACTGGGGATACAGGCATCATAAAGTCACCCCAGGACATCTAGTGAGTATGAGTATGTTTAAAACTGGTGTAGCACAGGGCCTACAAGCAATATGGAAAAGTTATCTGCCACAGGTCCTATTTTCTAGATAACAACTTTTTGGAAACTACGTACTCCATTTCAGTTTGGTGATGTCTAACTTGATAGAATTCCACAGGCATCTTTTATAGTGCCTCATCAACAGTTCCCTCATCCATGCATTTTTATTTTGGAGTAAATTACCTTCTGCTTTACTCACCTTTAAAAGAAGAGACTGTTAAACTGAAAGCTAATGCAAAAAGAGCACAAAGCAACAAATACTGAAAATGGATAATTTCATTCCAAACTGAAATAAAACTTTAACTCGTCAGTGCAATATCCATTAAATATTTTATTGCAACTAGAATATGAAAACAGTATTTAGCAGTTGGATATTATTCTGCCCTCATACTGGGCTACTTGCAAAGCACCTCAAGCAGAGCTAAGAGATAGTAAAATAACCTCCCTGAAATAAAATGGAATATAAAATAGATTGAAAAAGAACAACATTGTGCTGATTCACAGTGCCAGCTTTAGTGTATTAATGAAATAACATAAAGAAGATAATACATTTCTTACTAAACGTTTTAAGTGCACCACATGATCCTATACACAGTAGAAGTCTTATTTATAAAGTGCAACCTACAGATTAAATGATAGTAACAAATGTTCTATTATTTTCTCCTCTCAAGGCAAGAGGAAAAAGGCAAAATTCTCTTTAGTTCACATGAACCACAGGCAACAGCTAGCAAAATGTTGACATAAGTGGCTGCACGGCAATATCTTACTGCAGTTCAGTGTTGATCCAAGAACTAATCTCTGTCTCTCAAATGCCTTGGGGACAAAATGAAAGGTTAATCTAACCAAACAGCATCCCACTTCTTGATTATTGTGTGAATTTTTTTTTACTGAGATTCTTTTCCTTCAGTAGAAATGCTATTTCTCTTGTAAATTAATTATAAGTGGGAAGAGTTAGTGAAAACTATTTTATTGTATTGTTACAGACAGATGCAATGAGATTCCGAATCTTTTATGTCTCTGTGGTTCAATTCTTGTAAAAGCTATCAATGATTGAACATTATTCACCAAATACTTATCAAATTTCACTTACTTGAAATACATCAGGAATCTTAATATCCAAACAATTGCATGTTGTAAAAAGCATTTACCACAAACAGCATTTCCTTATATCTTTGCTGATTTATGCAATGTGGTCATTACATTTCTTAGTACATTTATACAATATTACTAATGTACTCCTTACTCACCAGAACCCATATAAATATGTATTATTTCCACATCTAAAAGTGAAAAGAATACTCTTCTGCCGTATAGGAATTGAGGAAGAGTATCAAAAGTGAGTTTCATCTAGTAAGATTTAAGCAAAGTCATTCCAGAACTTGTGGACATTCTACTGGCAAAGCTCTTCCAACTGAATGCAATTTTGCCCTCACTTATAACAGAGATGAACAAAATTCTTGCCTTCAACAGTGGTTTTCTTCTTGTTGTTAAGTCATAGTTGTTTGTTAGGTCATAGGAACTCAAATTACATGGATGAAGGTTATCCTCTTCAATGTTTAGATAGCAAAGTAAAAGAATTGAGGTATGTGGGAAGGCAGGATTAAATGAGCCATAGGCTTAACAAAAGGGTGGATAGGCAGTTGCTCTTAATAACAGCTGTATTATCCAAAGGCCTTCAGAAGCAGCTGTGCATTACCTACATGTCACCTGATAATGCAACAAGGACTGTAATTAAAACTATTTTTCCATTACAAGAGAATGGCTGACTGAAGGATGATTGAAACCTGCTCCACCACTGCCTTCTGTGATTATCTTCCTACATAGCTTGATTTATCTTATGAAAGGGATCCTATGAATTGTGTAAATTGCTATAAAATAAAGTCATCTGTCCTAGGGAACTATAGCATGGTTTTAGTGTTATGACTCTGAAGCAAAATTTGAGATAAAGTCTCTGAAGCAAGGATTGGAACAGCCTGCATGGGAAGTGGTTGAGTCACCATCCCTGGAAGTGTTTAGAAGACGTGCAGATGTGACACTTAGGGACATGGTTTAGCAGTAGACATGGCAGAGTTAGGATGTTGCACAAGATGAGCTCAAAGGTCTCTTCCAACCTAAATAATTCTATGATTCTGTGGATTTGCAAAAGTACATAAGTATCAAAAGTGCAATTAGCAATCCCAATCTGAAACACAACATACATGTTTGCTGGGAAAAAATTACTTCTAATAGCATTTACATATTCACCCTCACAGAGTAACAAGAATTAACTTAATATCATTTAGGCTTATGTTGTTTACTGATTAAATTAGTAAACTATCCAGGCCTTTCAGAGAATTATCAGGTATATGGGCATAACAGTCTGCAGACCCCAAATTCTTACATTAACAATAACATAAATAAAACCCAATTTAGTGATATGTTTCTTTATTCAGAGTCTCCCTTCTCCAACAATGAGAGAAGAACATCAGCATGGTAATTTTAGCCAGGGGAAAAAACCCTCCCTGGTCCTTTTGTGGACAGAGAATATTCTTCATTTCTATATATGACATTTGAGTACTCAAATGCATTAAAAATGTAAATGGAATATTTTAATTTAAATATCGAATCAAGTTGTAATCTCTACAATTCTTGTTTCTCTCCATGAAAGCAAAACTCTACAACACTCGCACCACTTGGTATTTTCCTTCTGAAATCTCAGAAATAAGAATGGCACTTACTGTATGATTAAGCACAAAATTAACTACTCTACTGTTTTCTTTTATGGATGCTTTCAATTTGCTCTCCTCCTGAATAGGCAAGAATTTCTATTTAATAAAGAACACACAGTTTGCAAAGATTGCCATTGCTGTCCTGTTAAAACAGGGTTTGCTTGTTTGTTTCGGTTTTTTTTTTGGCTGAGCAAACTTCTGTTCCCACTATCCACCTAAATAATCTCTCATATTCTTGCACTTCCAGGGAGTTCCAAAACAAATCCCATTTTATCAGCATGCTATTCAAACCCACTCAGAACACATCTTACTAACTTTTATTCATTTTGTTTAATTATGTGGAAAATTTAGTGTGACCTACATTTTTAGTAAAATCATGGCTTAAACTACATGAACACTCTTAATCTCTTGCTGCTAATACTTGCTGTTAGTAATGTGGAATTACCTTAATTTGGACTTCAGCTCTCCTTCCACACAGAACCATTATGAAATAACTCTTTTTCAAGAAAGCAAATTGTATTTCCTGTTTCCACTCACTGACTTATAATCTGAAAACATTAAAAAAAACCCCCCAAACGAAACCTCCACTTCACAACATCTAAGAAGAATTTTGGAAAACTGATCCAGACTAAACCCAATGCAGAAAACACACAACATACACCTCGAGTACAACAAAACACCTAGTCCCAAGAGGACAGTATTAATCCAGATGTTTTCTGATAGAATTCACCTCTGTCAGTGGAAGTGAGGGTGAGGCAGGGGAGAGATGGAAGTAGGAATGCTGCTCTTTTCAGCAGTGTCAATCTAAATTATCTGTAAAACAACTTGAATGAAAATTGGCTGCATGTCATTTGTGACAAACTATGCTAAGATGTGAGAGACTGGGAAAGTTTCATTTAAACAGGAGTAGAACACAAAGAAAGTGTTAGTATTTGGCTTAAGTGATTAAAATGTATCATCAATGTATGTTTGTTTTCCCGGACACTTATGAGTGTTATTTTAAAAACTGATTTTAAAAGAATGATAAACACAGTGTAAACAAGCTCACTGCACAGAGCACTGACCTCTTTATATAGCATATGAGCTCCTCAGCATGTCATGGGGCTTTCTAGGGTTTCAGAGCCCATCAGTGGTAAATAAGTCTTAAATGCACGCTAGCTGGTCTTATGACTGAGTGGGTTCAGACAGAACAAAGCCAAAAACAATGCCCCCATTAAGTTTATTTGAAGTACAGGGCACAGTTTAGTTTTCTCTGAAAGGCATTCAGAGGGTACACTACCCTGAGAACTTAATCAACATAAAGCAGCTCTTGATTTGGCTTAAAACTGCATTGCTGCTCCAAGCCAAACTACTGCAGACACCCTGCTAATGTTACAGTAGCTAGTATGAAGAGAACATATGCTTGGAAAACAAAACATTAAAGTTTTAAAATTCATAATTTTTTTAACCAAAGAATGTTTGGGTCCCAGTGCACTGTGTCCATATCTCATCCAGAGGGTTTGTATCAGTGTCACTGGTAAAGACTTTTACTCTATTTATATTTCTGAAAAGGCTACTTGATGATGTAAATTTTCCACAGTCACCTAAGGCCAAGTAATTTTATTTGTGAGATAACTGGACAGAGCTGACATTCTAAATACTTGGCCCCTCTAAATTCATCCTGCACTTGCAGGATGAGGCGGGAGAAATCAGAAACTGCTTGTTCAAAGTTAATGTGAAAGGAACAGAGTTCTTTGTGCTTTGCAAAAAAACATCTGATGTTAAACTTCCCTCTCTATTGGAGAGGCCATTTGGAACAAAAATGCATTTTGTCTATCTTAATGAGAGCTCCACACAGACTGCAAATTCTGATTAAGCTTCTATCCTTCTATAAATAAACAACACCTACACTAAAGACTGCAAAAAAAAAAGAAAAGCAGGTGCTGTTTGAAATATTTGTGTTCATTTCCTAAGTCACTTTTTTCTGCCCTACATGTGTGCAAATGGGGAAAGATTTATTAGAACATTTTCTTCAGACTAAACCCAAATAACTTAATTATCCAATAGGTCCTTTTGGCTTTAAAATTATTGGTCAAATCGTGCCAAAGCCTTTACAAGGTCAATAAAACCTTCACATAAACCTTCACAATAAAACCTAAACCTGCAGACAGATTCTGCTTTACTGCAGAGAGAGAATAAATCAAGAGTCAGTGACAATGCAGAGGAAATGTTTAAATGGCACTGACATCAGCACTTGACAATCTGATACAAGATTATTATCAAGGGCCAAGTTGAGAGGAGATGATTAGGATAAGGTTTCAGATTAAAAAAAAGTCCAACAAAACACATAATCCTGAGGTAATTTTAGGCTGAGATTGAGAGCATGTTACCTACACTACATTCAAGGAATATGTTTATTTATTTACTCTCTGACCTATTTAATTTTCAATGTATGCATTGTTTCTTCAGTGCAGTAAGAAGGAAATCAGATGGACAGCTACCATGGAATAATATAAATTATCAGCTAAAAAATAAGTAGTTAGTCAGGGGGAGAGAGCAACATAATCCATTTGAATCTGGGTTTTCATTAAAACCTGGAAAATCAGCACTATAAGGTGCAATTTTGCTCATGTCTGTGTACACTATATACCCAATGGAACTGGCAACTCTCTAATGGTAGTAGGTGCATTTAGGTCAGGTAGATAAACAGATCAAAGGGCACATAAGGTCAATATATATCTATATATTGTGGTTCTTGATTTTGGTTGGTTGTTTTTGCAGTGGCTTTGGCATAAAAGTTCTCTCTGCTCACATACACCCACAAAATGGGACAATGCAGGCATCAGTCACAGCCAGTGAGCGTGGGTTCACGAGGAGAAAGTCCTGCTTGACAAAATTTATTTTTATGACAAGGTAACCCACCTAGTTGATCAAGGGAAGCCAGCTGATGTAATCATTTTGGAGTTCAGTAGAGCTTTAAAAACTCTCTCACACAGTGTTCTCCTAAGGGAGAGGATTGTCCTGCACTGCTTTGAGCTGGTGTGGCCTCACCTTGAGTCCCATGTGCACTTTTGGGTGCCACAATATAAGAAAGACAATAAACTATTAGAGAGCATCCAAAGGAGGGCCATAGGGATGATGAAGGCCTTGAGGAGCAGCTGGTGTAACTTGGTCTGTCCAGCCTAGAGAAGAGGAGACTGAGGGGAGACCTCCTTGCAGTCTGCAGCTTCCTTGTGAGGGGAAGAGGAGGGGCAGGCACTGATCTTTTCTCTCTGGTGACCAGTGGCAGAGCTGAGGAAATGGCCTCAGGTTGTGTCAGGGGAGGTTAAGGTTGGGTATTAGCAAAATGTTCTTCACTCAGAGGGTGGTTGGGCACTGGAACAGGCTCCCCAGGGAAGTGGTCACAGCACCAGCCTGGCAGAGTTCAAGCAGCATTTGGACAACGTTCTCAGGCACATGGTGTGAATGTTGGGGATGGTCCTGTTGAAACACAGGCCTCACTTGACATAAGTGACATAAACATATGGGTATGTCATATAAACATAAACATAGGCATGCGAAAGATTTGCTAATTATTAATTTGGAATTAACAAAAGATTTAAGCCTAACTGCTGTGTATGACTGTAACCACTTTTTCAAGCAGGGGCCTAGCCCTAGCAGGCTAAAGTGGTAAGAAGGGAGAGACATGTTGGCTGTCACAAAAGGCTAGAAAAATGTTAAAGTCATAGGGTTAGTTTTCATCGATAGAAAATAGAAGAATAAATCATGAAGAATCAATAGAGAATCTAAAAGAATCAATAAAGCACAGTTATAGAAAAGCAGTTAGGCGAATGTGATATGTTAGATAGGAACAATGTATTTTGTTTGTAGCCTTAGGATAAAGAAACCACAAGTTATATAAGACCCCAACCCTTAAAACTGCAGCTTTAAATAAGCAAACAAACAAGGGCAGATGCCAGAACTGTAAAGTATAAAAGCCTGTATAAATGAATGGAAGTGAGGCATGCACATGGAGGTGCCAACCCCTGCATGATCTCTGGGCACTAGTAAAGGTGTGCTTTACTTTACAGGACCTGCTGTAGAGTAGATGCTTTTGAATCACTGTGCAGGGCCAGGAGCTGGACTTGATGGTCCTTGTAGGTCCCTTCCAACTCAGTCTATGAGTCTATGAACTTTGGAATACCTGACAGAGACCAGAAATTCGAGTTAAAACCTTTTCAAAGCATGTACCCAGCAGCTTTTCTTTCCCTTGAGTGAGGAAGAGTCTTTCTGATCTCTCTCATTATAGATTAATCCTATCACTGGATAGTGGGCCCTTTCCTCCTATTTCCCTAGAGCACAAAACTTCTTAAGAATTTTAGCAGTGTTTGGCTTTACTAGTTTTGAATGGCAAAATTTACAAAATTCAAAATCAGAATTTAAATTAAAACTATTATATTTAATCTGTGTGTTCACGACTGATTAGCTGCTAATAAAAACTTTTATAACTGGAATACAGCATTGTTGCAGCATCTTATAAGAAAGTTATGCAAAGTCTAACTGCTGACAATTTTCTCTGTTTTAATTCTTACAATTTTATATTGGTGGAGATCCTTAAGATCCCAACAGCCTCAAAAGGCTTTCATACAAGCACTCAAGTTTGTACTTCATGATCATACCACATACTCAACACCACTGCCAGTAATGGATTACATTTTCAGCACATAGAGGGAGCCAAAAAAAAAAATTTCTATCATCCAACAACAGACCTTCAATAATCTGTAGCCCCATAAGACTGTAAGTGTGCAGGTAAACTGGGAAAAAACCCCCAAACCCCTCTACTAGTATTTTCCTACTAAATATGTTAGGGGGGCTGAATGTGATGCTGTGGCTTAGAAAGACACAAGTAGAAATCCTTCTGTATTCTAGCACATTAGCTTATCACTGCTAATGAAGAACCGAGTCTGAGGACAATCATGTAGACACTGTATGTGTAACTTGCTAAACCAAAGTCCAGGAAAAACGGTGGCAGTACAGCGGAAAGAGCCCTATGGGACTACAGAAAGAAATGGCGAAAGTTAAAACCAATAGCAAGCACCTGAAAAAGCTGCCTCGGGCTTATACAACCCAGAGCTCGGTGTTGGATCTGCGCGCAAGAGCTGCAGCACCAGGACACAGCCAGCGACGCTCCCCAAGCCTGCAGCGTGATGCTCTATCACTTTCCTGAGTTTAGAGGAAAACACTAATTTCGCTCAGTAAGACAGAGCATGCCTAAAGCACAAAACGTCAGAAAACCTGGGGGTGCCTTTTGCCTATTTATCTTTGCGTTCCTCCCGTCCCGCTGCTGTTTAAAGTTTAAAAGGCTGGGAGTAGCCGCAGCTAAAGCACACAAAAGTCCGCAGCCTCGCCCCAGCAGCAGAGTGGCGCTGGCCCAAGAGACCTTCGCAAAGAGCCAAGAGCGGGAGCGCCCGGAGCTGCGGGGCGGCCTCGGGAGCCAGGGACAGCCGCGGCTCCGGAGCGCATCCCGCCGCCGCTTCCCGCCCGCACAGCCCCGGCACAGCCGCCGCCGCGGATGCCCATCAACGGCTTTCCCGCCGCGGAGCCTCTCGGGAGCTGTAGTCCCAATCCACCGCGTTCCCCGGCCACTTGCGAGGAGGTCGTGCGGCACTCGAACTACAGCTCCCAGCATGCAGGGCGCCGGGGAGGTGTTCGCCTGTGGCGCCGGGAGACTGTGCGATGGCGGCAGGTTTGTAATAGAAGGAGAAGGCTGTGGCAGTCGGAGCTGGGCGCGATTGTGGTAGCGGCCTGAGGAGCGGCGCCAGTGCAGCTGCCTCGCTATATCCGCGGGGCCGCGGGTTGGAGCTGTCGTGGTGCGGGTACTTCTGGGCCGGGGGTGCGCGTGGGGCGTGCTCTCTGAGGGCGGTGTCGGTGAGGAAAGGAGGGCGCTGGGCCCGACGCCTCGGCTCGGCTGAGGAGCGGGGCTGTGCTCATCTCCCCAGTGTCGACCTCTGTGAGGATCCTTTTATCCCTCCTCCCAGTCCCGGGACGAATCAGGCTGATCCCTGCCGGCTGCTCCGGTTGGCACGAAGGTGCTAGTGCCGTAAATTTCAAAGGGAGGTTTAGATTGGCAGGCGGCGTCCAGAGGGCCTCCGAAAGGGGACGGGTGAAACAGACAGTGAACCTCGCAAAATTCAATTTGCCACTGCGGGAATCTGCAGCTCGCTGGGAAACTTCCCTTAAAAAGTTCTGTCTCAAAACAGAAGTAATTTCTATATGGAAATAGAATAGGCAGTAATTTCTATATGGAACGTTTCTATAATATTTCTCCCGGTCACGATTTCGAACGCTGCCTGAAAGCACAAGGATTTTTACTGCGGGAAAATTAAGTGAGAGCTGGCATGAACTGATGTCGTGGGAATGAGGAAGCTTTGAGAACTAATTTCCTGATTAGCAGGACTCTTGAATTGGCTGCTGTGTGGGTCTGTCCTTGGTGCCCTGACCTCTTTTCTCCTCTGTAGTCCCCCTGACACACCACATGCACAGGCAGGGAATTATTTGCCCTGGGATTAGTTTGAGGAAGCATGGCTGAGGGGCCCGGCGCCTGCTGCCACACTGTCACCGGCAGCAGTTGTGTCTTTTTCTTCCTAAGTGAGGAAATCACTTTGGGTCTCCTTCCTATGTGAATTCATTAATGTTTTATGGCACTTGTAGGATATATTGCTGTATTTAAAGTTTCCTTTGGATGGATTTTAAAGAAGCTTTTTGGGAGAAAAGATGATGGGCAGCATAGTTGTAGCGTTTCAATGAAAAACTAAGGAAGACGTGAAAATGATAAAATTGCATTAAAATATGTGCAGTAAAATCTTTGTATTTAGATGGACATACCTGAAACTTTGCATTAATATGAAGGTCACATGGTGGAGAGCTCTCAGCTCATCAAATCACTTCTTTTGTTGCAAGTCCCTCTCAGTACTACTGAAGAAAACGCTATGTACAGCTTTATGGTATTTGAGATGAGATTAGTTGCACTCAAATAATATGATTAAGAGTTGGATTATGTTGATTTTCTGTATAGAAAATGTTTGTTATTTGTTATCAAAATTGTTTCTATTGATTATGACTTATTTTTATAAATACTCTAGGTTCGTTGTAAGAAATTCCTTTTACTGGGAATCTGTTATTGTAGATTTCTGATTTTGTTTATCTGCTTAATTTCTAGGTGCTGGAAGTAGATAGATAATCATCCATACCAACTGCCTGGAACTTTGAAAGTTATAGTCTTAACCCTACAGAGCGTAATATTATTGTGTTAATGCTGATCTGCAAAGAAATTGGAATACAGTTTGCAAGATGCCAACTGTTGAAAATCTGAGTAGTGAGCAAAACTTCAGTGCACATTGGATGCTCAATAGTTCCCGTGCTAGAGTCTTATTAGGTCCTAGTTTTACTGGTTGGAACTTCAAGAAAGACAGTTTGTTACCTGGACCTGAAAACACCACACCTTTACCTGAAGAAGTGCCGCATCTTTCAGACAGCTGTTCTGTAAGTGATGACTCCCTGTGTGAAGAGTCTGGCAGCTCTCAGACACTCCAGCAATGTACCTCTGGAACACCTTTTCCAGCAGCACCTGGAAACCCAGAAAGCTCCAAACCAGACTTAGTCCATGGTGAAGTGGATGGTCAGAAGAAATCCAGTCACAATGATCCACTCTTACAAAAGCTTGAACAGGTAATAAATGTACCTAGATTTCCTTGACATACTTACAGTAAGATTTATTTTGTTACTGCATATGCCTGCAAGTAAGCAAATCGCTTGTAACGTATAGGCCACAGAAGCTTAAAAAGCAAATCTTAAGTTCCAGTTAGACTCACGTGAAAGTTGGTGTCCTCCTTATGGTGTGCATTTACTGAGAGTGTAACCGCTGTTGTTTCCAGGTGGCACAAGTTCCAGTTTAAAATGAAATAATTCTCAAAATCATTTTACCTGGAAAGGTGCACATAGTTTTACAATGCTTCTTCACTTGAGATTGTGGAAATGGGGGTGCTGATCATTATAGTGGTAGTGCACAACAGTGCATTTGAATGTTCTTGTATCTATAACAATATCTTTTGTTAGTTCTCAGAAGTAGGTGTGACATACCTGGTTCTGTTTAGATGAGGAGATATGTTAGTGTTGAATGTGATGAAGTGTCCAAGACATCAGGATAAAAAAACGCCTGGAATTATAATGCTGTTATGTTACTTACTGTTTTTTTTTCCTAATGCAAGTGTGTCAGGCAATCTACTATAAGTGGCTGTGTGTTCACTCCAAGTTCTTCCCAGTTACTGGATACAAACTGTGTTTGCTGGAAGTCTTCAGTAGCACTTTGGTAGATCTTGCTGTTAGGGACTAAGAAGTCCTTGTCCACTCTGCCAGCAGCTACATCAGCATAAATTCCTATGTCTGTGTGTGTGTCTCCAGAGTAGAATTCCACAAATTACAAGATGCTATAAAAGTTTTCGCCTCTGTTTTACATGATAGGAGAATACTTACTCACTTTTAAATATTATTGGTAGAATCAGTCAGTGGCTGAGTAAATATTAGCTGATTTATTGGTATCTCAAGAGGAACTATTAAGTGTCTTTACAAAGTTATTAATGGTCTATAACAAAATAATTCTGTGGTACATTCTAAATAAACCTAGCCTCTAATTCATGTATTTATTTGTTTGAAAAGCTGAAGGAATTGCAGCTGCAGAAACAGGAACAATTAAAGAAACAACAGATGGAACAACTTCAAAGGTTAATGGAAGAGCAGCAGAAGCTACTTAGCATGGTATCTGGCCAGCCAGCAGTTCTTGGTAAGTTGAGAAGGAAAGCAAGTGATGTATTTTGTATAAACTGAAAAATTTAATCTCATTTTCCAGTTAAAATCTGAAAGTGTCTTCTGTGTTCTTAATTTCTTGACTCCATTGGTCAAAGATAAATGCTGTGTTGCTTCAGTGCCTGAAAGTTGAGTGCTACTCAATATTAGCAATAGGAATATTGCCCTATTTTTATAAAATGTCAGCTGCAATTGTGACTTGATCAATATGTGCTGTGATGGGAGCCCTTGTTTCAAACTATAAAACAATTACTTTCCTTTCTTATTAGCCACTTCCCACAGTACTTTTGATTGCTTTGAGCTTTCAGTGTAGCCAGATGAAGAGGTCCCTCCTTGTTTGTGCTCATACATACCACATTTAGGTGATGAACTGAACTAGAATAGAGAGCTGATCTATATTTAAAACCAAGGACTTGTAACTATTATTTTTCTAGTCTTGTTTGCTGAGTGCGAGGAGTGGGGACAGCTCTTGGCTCGGAAAAGCTTGTAGAGCTGGGGAAGGGTACTTTCTGCTCTTGGCAGTGTCAGTCCAACCTGACTTAAATGATTGTCTTTCACTCTGCCTACCTGAGAAGATTAAATTAGGGCTTATTTTTGGAGAAGAAAATCAAGATTGCCTAATCACTTAGTCTTGGTCAGTAACATAGGGATGGAGGCTGGGTGATCAATCCTGTCTGTCAGTGCCATTTCTTTTGTCCCGTGGAGCAGTAGTTTTGTGACACAAATAGAATGACATAGCCATTTTGTTCCTTCTCATTTCAAGGTTATACTGTAATGGCTGAAAGTCAGAAGCTGAGACCTGGGCATTCCACAGGCTTAGCGCTTCCACCTCAGCTGCCATCATCTGGATATCAGAGTGTGTTTGAAGGCAGAGCTCGTGCTCTGGTTGTTTCTTCCCATACACAAGACAGTGATTCTTTACAAAAGCTGAATAACAGAGAATGCTCCTCATCTTTGAAGAATAATCTTTCAGAAGTGTCTGCCTGTGAAAAGCAAGGTCTGTGTGTGCCTCTGAAAATGCCAAATTGTTTGAAAAACAAGGAAGATAAATACATTACTGCTTAGTCATTTACAGAAAGATAACTTGATATGTGGTGCTTTTTTTCTGCTTGTCACTGAGAGTGATTTTTTGCTACTTTGTATGAAGGTTTTATGATTTTTGTTGGTTTACTTGGTATGTTGGTTTGTTTACTGACAGCTTACAGACCTCAGAATATTCCTATTGTTGTCCATTTGAGTTTAAGCAGCATGAGCCAAAAATCAAATTCTTCCCAGTTTATGCATATATATGTGGGAAACAGCTTGCTAAGAGAGCTTATCAGTACAGCAGACATCAAAATTTGTTGAGTTATGTTTTTAAGCCATACATTAACAACAGCAAAGCAGATGAACAATCAGAATGGATTATTTAAGGTCTGTGGAAATTTTTTAATGCATAATTGCTTGTTCCTTTAAAAAGAAAGTGCAAATTCAAGCAAGAATTAACTTGGGGAAATCTTAGGACTATTTTATATCACATGGCCATGAAGCTCCCTTCTGGTTTTCACCTGACCTCAATGCTGTTTAAAGAATGTGCTGAAAACTGATTTGTTGTTGGGATGAAAGAAAACCAACTCTTGCTTTCACAGGCAAAAACATGCGGTGTCCAGAAAAAAAGGTGGAATTATTAATGGAGAGTGAAGATAATCACACCACTTCTTCAGGTGTGGGAAGCACAGATGTCTCTGAAAATTCCAGTGGAGTTGAACAGTTGTTGACTAATACAGAGGAAAGGTAACTCACACTAAGATTATGCACTTCTTATCAAGTTACACAAGTTTGGTTGAATTCTGAGTCCCGATTGAAAGAGTCTGATACTCTGAATTTGTGCAATTTCTTAACAAAGGGTTTGATTTTTCTAGATGCTGTGGAGACCTGTGGTAAGAGAGGCTCTTGCTTGGAATTGCTTGTGCTGTAAAAGATGAAATGTGTGTAGGATGACGAGGTGTGTGTGCAGCCTGGGGTAATGACAACTTTAGAAGCACATTGCAGTATAGCTGGGTATATAAGAAGTTATGATTGCTGTTCCCAGTTTGATTTTTTACAACCTCCTATCCACTGTTATATGCTGAAAGTAGTAATGGGAGGGAGGAGGGCAAGGCTGCGAGTTTTTAGTTTATTATTGGGAGATATGATTATTTGAAATGTTCAAGGCCAGGTTGGATGCGTCTCCCTGCCCACTGCAGGGAGGGGAGGAGGTTGGAACAAGATGGTCTTTAAAGTCCTTTCCAACCCAAACCATCCTGTGATTGTGATTCTATGAAATGTGGCTGTGTCTCCTCTGGGGTAGGTCTTGCCCACCCCCAGCATGCTTCCTGGGGTGGGCAGCAGCATGAAAAAGCAAGGAAGGCCTTGATGCTGTACAAGCAAGGTTCAGTAATAGCTAAAATATTATTATACTATCAGTGCTGCTGTAGTCACAAAGCCAAAACAGCTATGAAAAAGCTCATTCCATGCCAGCCAGACCCAGCACTCCTGTGAAGAAGGAGGAGTATCAATGGGGAAGACAGGGAATGTAATCTCTCGGTAGCATTCCTGAGTGGAAAGCTGATACTGTAGGAATTGGCAGTGTGGCTAAACTATAAGTGGAAGTTTGGTTATTTGTCTGAAAGAAAGGGTCATTAAGAAAAGCAGTGAAAGAAAAAATCTGCATAGAGTGTCTTTTTGATATGTATATTAACTATTGCAGGGATTGGATAAACATTGAGTGTTAAAATGCATTTCTCAGATTTACTTAATGCCTAAAGCGCCTCAGAATTTGTCATCTTTTTTATGCAATTACACCTTAGGTCTTTGAATACCAATGATGTTAAACACTGTATTCTATACAGAATTGTAAGAGTTGTTTTTGTAATGACTGTAGACCTATTAAAGCTGCGATACATGAGAAGAAACAAACTTTTGAAGAGTTCTTGGAAGAACAGATACAACTAGAAGAACAGCGCCTGGAGCAAAACCAGAAGGTGATTTATTATAACTTTAAAAACCTTCATTCTTCTTTATATATTGTGCCAAGATGTGATAGGTGCTTTAAAAAGGATGCTAGCAGGGAAAGCTAACACTGAATACAACATTCACATTCTCAGAAATAATAAAGCCCCAATACCATACTTGCTTAAGTCTTCAGAAATCCAGTAGAAATGTACTATGTAAATTTCTACTGATATCTGGGATTTATTTGAATAAAGCTTCAAACTGTGTAAGGAGCTTTTTAACATTTTATAGTTTGCTTTTTTTTACTCATTTTCAGGAGACAAATGGATCAGCTGTCCAAAAACCAGTGATCAAGAGACCGTTTCTGAAAAGAGGAGAAGGTTTAACAAGATTCACTAATGCCAAGTCTAAAATGACAAAACCTGGAAAAAACACCTCAAAACTTCAACAAAGGGCTTCAGATGATAGAAATGTTATTAAAGTGGACAGACCACAAATACAGAAGAAAACTGTGCCTCCTGGCAAAGAACTGGTTTCTGAAAATCCTTTTGTACCATGTAAAAAATACAACCACCCCAATAAAGTAAAACGTTGTCCTATTCTGAAGACAGTGGTACTCAGGAATCACAATGGAGAAAATATCTTGCCATTAGAAACAAGAATGCAATCAGGAAAAAATCACGATGGACAGATGAGAGATTCATACCCATCAGAAATGAACAACAAAATAGAAAATAAAGAGAACAGAGTAGAATTTGCTAAGTCTAACACTGGCAAAATCAAAACCAAATTACCTGGTGCAGAAAAGTCCCAGTTGTCTCAAGAACCGACCAGTGCCTTTTCTAATTCAAAATGTCCCATAGGTCACTCTGTAAAAGATTCAGAATTGTCTTTTGAACTTTCATTTCAGAATAAACTGGAGAACTGGGAAAAACAAAAAGAAAAAGAGAACCTAGAATTAGATGAATTTTTGTTTCTAGAACAAGCTGCCGATGAAATATCTTTCTCAAGTAATTCCTCATTTGTGCAAAGGATCTTGGAACGAGACCAGCAAACTTTAAAAGGCCGTAGGATGTCTTCTACTCCTATCAAGGCAAAGCAGCAGCAAGTCAAGGCACTGGCTGTGGAACTTAAAAATGAGAGAAATAAAAGGGCAGACTGCATCGCACAGGAAAATATAAATAATAGTCCAGTTATGCATGCAGCCTCAAATTCAGGAACAGATTTTAGAATGAAGGATCCATTGAGTCCAACAGATGGTATAATAGTCTCAGGTTCTTCCATGAAAGCAGTTCCTGCTTTAGAAAGTAATCACTGGATTGTAAATGAAGATCAGAATGAGGGCAATGGTGATACTACTACAGATTCTGAGAGTGAATTTGGGGCCACATTGAAGCATGACAACAAAGATGCTAAGATAGTTCTTGTGAACCATAAAGAAAGTGATCAAGAATTTTTTGATTGTGGGAGTTCTGTTACAGACATCAGCAAAGAGAGCAAAAATGAAGATGCTGACCTTGGCTTGTCAGACAAAGATTGTGGTGCACTGTCAAAGCAAAAGAGTAGAAAAGCTACAGATGACCACAGAAGCATGTCATGTATAAGTAGGAATAAGTTTGATTTTGATGATGAAAGAACATGGAGTGATCTTGATGAAAATTATGTTAGCATTGATTTACCTAAAAAATATACTAAAACACCTTTCCAGATGGACTTTTCCTTTAAGAATGATACAACTGTCCCAGATAAAGCAATAAAGAGAAAAGTTGCCTCAAAGAAAGGAGATGAAATGTCCAAGGAGTCCGCAGTGGACAGTGATTCAAATGGGCCTCCTGTATCAAACCTGATGATGAAACTGTTTCCTTCACTGAAGCCAAAGCAGCAGGCAGGCTGCCATCCAGAGCGGGAAACCAAATCAAATGTGGAACCAGAGCTGGGAGGTAAGAGAACAGCAACTGATAGGAAGTGGTGAGGAAGGTGTGTTGTACAAGTCTTCCCTACTAGTGCTTAAGTTCCATATTGAAATTACAACAAAGACTTTAAGTGCAGACTTCTGCTACAAGAAATGGCCCTAATCTCCTGCTACATCTCTGGCTGCATGTCTGATGCCAGATCTAACAATTACACAGCTTTCAGAATGACTCTGGTTGGTGAAAACTTTTTAAAAATTGTTTATTTAATTGGTGGGATTTTGTTTTTTTCCTTCCCTCTGGAGGCTTCAGCTCATTGAAGTAACTTGATCTGAAGCTGCTTGATCACTGTTCTGAATGAATGGAAATATCAAAGGCAAGCTGAAAATGAAGTGGTACCTTCCTTTCCACCACAGTGGATTTACACTGCAGTAGGTGTCTTAGTTTGAAAAGACAGGTGTCTGCTTAAGGAAGGCAGAAACCTTCCTTGAAATTGTAAGCCTCCCCTTTCCCAATTATTATAATCTTGAAATCAAGATGCTCTCAGACAAAGATATGGGGAATAGGAATAACAGTTTTTTACTAAGGAAATTAAAATAAAAATGCAGTAGTACAAAAAGAAAGAAAACCAACAAAAAACAACCCACTGTCAGAACACAACCTGTTGGTCAGGGTGTTGGTAGCAGTCCAATTAAATGGTGGCTGCAGTGCTCCTGGAGTGACAGATGTGGCTCTGTTGAAGCAGTGATCCTGTAGAATGGTGTAGTTTGCCTCTGAAGGTCCAGTGGTGGTAAAGGTGGGTCCAGTCTCTCCTCTGGGAATCCAGTGGAGAAAGGCTGCTTGTGTGTTCCAAGGTAGGAATGCTTGGAACTCCCGTGGGTGGAGCATCTCCCAATGGGATGATGTAATTTTATCAGTCATGCAGTGAGACTCAACGGCCCATTAACAGATGATATCCCCCAGTTATGAGGGATGGGTCTGGAAGAGATAAAGAACACTGCCCCACCTGGTTTCAACAGATGGTGATAGAATGCACACCTTTGGTTACATCTTGCACTGCAACCCAAGACAGTAGGATAATGCTATTCACTGCTAGGTTAACTTTGTCCTCTTACGAGGACTGGCATACTTGTCTGTGTTTTCTGAGAGTAGTATAGTATCTACAGAGTTCATGTGGAATATAGGAATGTGGATTCATTTTTCTGCTTTGCTCAAGTTTGATTTCATCTATATGGTTACAGTCTGTGCGGGGCTGCCTCTAAAACCCCCTGTTGCAGCTCTTGCATTTCTGCTATCATTAAAAATGGAGTTCAGTGAAAGCATGATGGCACAGCCTAGTATTTAATATTTAAATCTTCTATCTCTGAGGTTATGATGTTGGTTTCAGACTCTGCTCCAGTGCACGTTTAGGATTTTGTTTAGCTTTTTATGGTAACCCAGTTGATGTAATCTTTTTGAATTTCAGTAAAATCTTTGATTTCATCTCTCTCAGTGCCCTTCTGGACAAAATGTCCAGCATTCAGCTGGATAAACACATAATGCGAGCAACTGGCTCACAGGTCAGGCACAAAAGGTTACAGGGAATGGGATGGGATCAGGCTGGTGACCTGTCACTACTGGGGTTCCACAAGGCTCCATCCTCTGCCCTGTGTGTCTTCAACATCTTCATAAATGACTTGGACACAGAACTGGAAGGAGCACTAAGTTTGCCAACCGTACTAAATTGGGAGGAGCTGCTGACTCCCTTGAAGGCAGGGAGGCAGTGCAGAGAGACCTGGACAAATCAGAGGACTGGGCAATTACCAACCAGATAAAGTTCAAGAAGGGGAAGTGCTGGATTCTGCTCCAGGGATGGGGCAGCCCTGGATGTTTGGACAGACTGGGGAATGAGATGCAGGACAGCAGAGCTGCACAAAGGGACCTGGGGTCCTGGTNAAAGGGACCTGGGGTCCTGGTTGGCAGAAGGTTGAACATGAGCCAGCAGTGCCCTGGCAGCCAGGAGGGCCAGCCCTGTCCTGGGGGACATCAGGCACAGCATGGCCAGGCAAGGGAGGGGATTGTCCCGCTCTGCTCTGAGCTGGGGCGGGCTCACCTCCAGTGCTGGGGGTGAGGGGCCTGAGGGGAAACCATAGGAGGAGCAGCTGGTGTAACTTGGTCTGTTCAGCCTGGAGGAGACTTGAGGGGAGACCTCATCATGGCCTGCAGCTTCCTTGTGAGGGGAAGAGGAGGGGCAGGCACTGATCTCTTCTCTCTGGTGATCAGTGGCAGAGCTGAGGGTGAAACACAGGCCTCACTTGACATCAGCACTTTAGCATAATTAGGAATTAAGAAGAACTTAAGTGTGACTGCTGCATGACTGTAACCACTTCTGCAAGCAGGGAACTACTCTTGGTGGGCCAAAGTGGTAAGAAGGGAGAGGCATGTTGGCTGTCACGAAAGGTAGAAAAATGCAAAGTCATAGGGTTTGTTTTCATAGATAGAAAATAGAAGGAGGGTAGCGTTGGATTTTTTTTACAGCATTTCAGAGTATTTAAGGATGAGCAAGGAAACCACCTATGCAGCAACATGAGTATTTTTTCTATTTTGTTGCATACTCAGACTCTGAAACCTCAGGGATTTTTAAGTAGTGACTAAAGAGCAAACTGGGATGGGAAAGAAGCCCACAAAAACCCTATTTTCAACCTCTGCAATAGATTCCCCATCAGGGATGAGTGTGAACAGACTTTGTAGTGACTACAACTTGAAAAAACTTAAAACCATAAACTTTCCTGTTTGATATACTCTATACCCTCACACATGTACCTGGCACATATGTATGGCATGTACCTACACACGTGCCATATACACTGTGCCTCATTACAGCCTTATACCTTCATTTTGTTTCTCTGGTTTGACATGAAGCCCTTCACATTCCAGTACCAAATATATCTTTAGTTACACCAGGATGAAAGATACATTCACTACTTAAAAGTACTACAAAAGTGATGGATCTACTCCATATTTAAGGTATTTGAGCAAATAGTGTGGAGTGTTTTAAATCATAGCTTCTGTGTTATTTGGATAGTAGAAGTTCTTTGCAAAATTACTGTTGTCTCTAAAATAGTATTTACTTGGTTTTTCTTAAAGATTTTTAAGGTGGTGTGTGATAGTTTACTTCAGTCTAATGAATGCCATTTAGATAATGTGCATGTGGCTGTGCTTTGACAGGAAACACTGTTCCGTCCCAGCTACTGAGAGAGAGACTCGCTGAGTTGGAAAATGAAATTGAGAGATTCCGAGCTGAAAACACAACTTTGACTAAACTCCGTGAAGAAAGAGAGCATGCCTTGGCAAGTGTCAGGTAATTTTTAATTGAAACATTTTGGTGCATTCACTTCCATAGCATGTTGTAGACTCTCCTAATGTCCAGTTACCAACAGCAAGGATAAACAACTCATGTGCTTCAGTTACAGTGGGGATAGGTCTAGACGCAACTT
Organism: Anthoscopus minutus; assembly: GCA_013399455.1. Classification (NCBI taxonomy): domain Eukaryota; kingdom Metazoa; phylum Chordata; class Aves; order Passeriformes; family Paridae; genus Anthoscopus; species Anthoscopus minutus. The sequence continues at coordinate 2,645 of VWYI01023762.1, read as the reverse complement.
GTTGCTCTGTGTGTGTGTTAAACTATAATTATTAAACACAATTTATAGTATCAAGAACCCCTGCTCAGTTAATATGATGCCCTAAAGGCTGTATTTTGGAGAATTTATACTTATGTTCTAAAGGATAACATGATCCTAAATTATCCATGCAGAACTGGTCTTAATGCTTTTGCTTTGGATTTGGTATTTGTGTGTACACACTGAGAATCTTTTAATTTGAGCTGGGGCATTTATAAATGGCATATAGAACAGAATAATTACCTCTGATGACATAAATGGGGTACGTCTGTTCTTACCACAGCCACTTCTCTTTTGTTTGGGAACAGCATTATGTCTTTGGGTAAGGTTTAATTTTTGACCTCCTATTAGCAGATTCTTCTCTTTGGTGCTTTTGGGGGATGATGTTCTATTGTTTTGAAGAATGGAACAAGATTTTAGCCAAAGCTTTTCTAAATTTAGGGTAATGTTTGTGACTAGAAGATACAAAAATATATATAGTTGGACTCAAACACCCACTGTGTGACAATTCTTACTCCTTAAATAAGTAATACTGTTTATATGTAAGTCTTTCTGGGAGTAATAAATGCTAAATTGCAATTTGTGATCACAAAGTACTGAGTCTTCACTTTTTTTTGTAAAATCCAGATATGAAGGAGATTTGGGCTAAAACAACAACTTTGTTTCATAATTATAGGAAAGAAATTGCAGACTTTGAACAGAAGAAAGCCCAAGAACTGGCTGAAATAGAAGAATATAAAAAAAAGGAAATTAAAAAACTGCAAAAGGAACGTAAAGTTTTTGAAAAATACACCACAGAAGCTAGAGCAATTCCAGATAAAAAAGAACGGGATGAAATTCAGGTATAAGAATATATTTTTAATCTAGTCTAGGAATATGTAAATTCACTTAAAGGCAGTCAAGAACTAAATTCCAACTTAGTTCAAAGATTACAAGTGATTTCAAGATGGGAACTGCTCATAGACATGGGTTAGTAGTGAACTTGGCAGTGCTGGATTAACAGTTGGACTCCATGATCTTAAAGTTTTTTTTCCAATCTAAATTATTCTAATTGAGGAAGGGAACTACAGTCTTTACAATGCTGTTTGATGGTTTTAAGGCAAAAACTCTTCATGAGCAAATCTTTTTGTCAGATTTCCATACTAAAAACTGCTGGTGACTGATAGAATGATCTTCAACTTTGAAACAAAATTACCAAAGTTAAAATATTAAATTGTAAGTTTTAATTCATGGTAGTGGATCAGAGTGCAAACTAGAACTCCACAAGGGTTTCATTCTGTCTACAACTCTTGTACAGTCTATGTAGTAATCTACAATTTTCAAAGTTACATTGTATTGTTGCTTATAGGTCTTTAGGTATCAGGGATGTGAGGAACAAGATCTGTTTGTTCCTTCATTGTCCAGATGTATGGTATATGAGATGTATAAACAAACCATCTTAAACACCACACAGGGATTTCCCTCTTCCTTCCCTTACTTCAGAAAATTGAATTGACATTTGCTAAACTAGGCAGGTTTACATATGTTTCGTGTGATTGTGTCCTCCCTGTTTTCCTGTGCCAGGATTTTTGAAGGGCCCTCCACGGGTAGCATTAATGATTTTGTGTTTCTGTCTCATGCGTATTTGTACTGGCCAATCTAGGAAGTGTAAAGGATGCCAAAAAAGCAAGAAAAACAAGAAAAACATTTCCTGTGATTGGAGTAGGGCTTATAAAGTTGGTAGTCTAAAGTAAATAATCTTTACAGAAAGAATACTCTTCCTTACCTTTCACTCCTGCACTATTAAGCTGATTTTACTTTTTTGCCACTTGTGCCTTTTTTGCTTGTGTTTGTATTTCTATAAGAAACTAAAATATATTTTATTATATTAAAAATGAAAACTCTTTATAATGCATTTTTCTAAGGCTTTAAAGCAGCAGATTGCAGAGTTACAGGAAGAGCTAAAACGAAGAGAGGCAAAATGGTCAACCACCCATCGACGTCTGAAAGATCAAATAGAAGCTTTAATAAATGAGAATTTTGAGCTAAAAGAGGAAATCAGAATTATGGAGAAGTTTCGTCTAGAAGCCTGGAAGAAAGTAGAAGCTGCTAGAAGCAAGAAAAAAATAGAAAATCCTGGGATGAGTCTAAATAGAGCAGAATCTGTAAGTTATTAATATTGGTGCTTTAAATGCATTTGTGTGAATACTGGTGAATTTTCTGTTATATACTTGGACTGTAATAGCTAGAACTTAGCTGTTTACTTTTAATGTACTAATCTGGGGACTACACTAGTGGTGACAGATGCAGAATTTTGTTAATGTTAAATTTTCTACAAATGTCAATGCTCACAATGCGGAGCATATCCCTTTTGTTGAGGAACTCATCTTGCAAATTAAAAATGATGCAAGTATGAAAAAATCATTCATGGAGTCTAACCTTTGGGGTGAACCAGGCCAACCAAGCAGTTCATGATTGTCTAAAACTGTTATATTAAGTTCTGAAACTATAACTATTATTTTAGATTGCTTGCATCAAATTAACATTCTGGAGTTGTTGATAGTGAGGGAGCTGATGGAAGAAGAGCTCCAAAGTGCAGCTTGAGCTACATCACACAAGTCCTTTGTTGTGGGTTTAGAGCTAGCCAA